>JAPQNM010000042.1:11739314-11741814 GCA_029783475.1 Metacarcinus magister
ACCTCCGCCAGGACCCACACAATGTCCAGGACGCACCTATGCTTCGGCCACAGACTCCTACTGGCGGCTCAGAACCATCACAGCCTCTTCACTGTATCCCACCCTCTCTGTTCCTTCCTTCACCTCCAGTTTTTACCCCGCCCTTTGCTTCCCACCAACACTCCTCCACCACCCACCCCACACCTCTCATCCCCAACACATAAACAAGACAACAAAGCAAGATTCCAAGAAGCATGTGGCGGCCCGGCTGAGTGGAAAGTGAGCAGCATCACAACAGCGGGTCCCCTCACGGCAAAACACTGCGTGGGAACACAAGTCTACAGCGTCACCACTGGAAACACAGTAAGCCAGACTGCCATGGAAAGGGCGTGGGGGGCGGGGGCTGCTGGCAGTGACCTTAACGAGGGTCACGACGCGACATCCTCACCGCCAAGTCGGTTGAATCACGCACACGAGGAAGAAAACACACAAAAAGAGCAGCTCCGGCGGCCACGAACGACTAACAACCCGACATCCCGCCAGCACAGCCTCCCTCCCACTCCCTGGGCGAGGCGGGAGGCCACAACGCAGTGCTTGAGTACACAGTGGGTGCCGCAGCGGTCTGGGTATCTGCAGCTCATCGGGGGCGTCCCTCGCTCCAGGGAGGCTAGTGCCAGTGTGCCTTAGGCCTACAGACAGCTGCTGTTGGTGGGACAGAGGTCGCAGCTGCAGCAGCAGCACTACCACCACCACCACCACCACATTACTATGCGGAGGCGGGGAGGGGCAGCGCAGGAGTCTGGTAGTGTCGCCGCGGGGCGCCTCACACGTGGCTTCACGCTAAATAATAACACCAATATTTCAGCTTAAAGTTTGGACATTACCGGCGTGCCCTTACGCCCTCAACCCCGGACCACCAGCTGACGCCAGGCCGTAGTACTTATTGGTGTCGTCAGCCTACACCTGGACGCCCACACCCGCAGCAGCCGAGGCCGCGGGGTGGCTGTGCTGACGGTACATTGGGCCTCCAACTCATGCCCTTAGTCCACCCGCTCTATCGAGGGACAGGAGACACTTTGGAAGAAAAAAAAATTGACACACACACACACACACACACACACACACACACACACACACACACACACACACACACACACACACACACACACACACACACACACATACACAATGCTGCAAGAAAACTTTCCCGGCGGCTCCTTGGTGGTGGTGCGCGGCAAGGGGCTCACGAGCGTCACACGGGACACGCCACATTGGGATGAGGCATGAGTGGACAGCGAGGGAGCGAGGCGCACATTAGCATCCTATATGTCCGCGGATGGCCCTGCGACCCTCCAAAAGTGGCTCCATCCCTCAGCGTCCCCCGGGTTGCCGCCCCCACAGGCACAATAAACTCATCCTTCACCGGCAGCCACAACAAAACCCCCGCCGGGCCCCTGCCACCCCTACCTCCCCCCACCCCTCACCTTGTCGCACATGACCCAGCTTAACCTTCCCTCTCGCTGCGTGTACACTGCAGGTGACCTCCTCCTCCTCCTCCCCCTCCCCCTCCTCCTTCTCCGTCCCCCTGCATTCCTCCTCCTTTTCTCCCTCCTTCACCAGGCTCCAACACCCTTTCCCCCTCCCCCCACCGAGGACGTTCACGCTGTCGCGGTCCAAATGGTAAGGAAGTATGTGAGAGAGAGAGAGAGAGAGAGAGAGAGAGAGAGAGAGAGAGAGAGAGAGAGAGAGAGAGAGAGAGAGAGAGAGAGAGAGAGAGAGAGAGAGAGAGAGAGAGAGAGAGAGAGATGGGAAAATATTCTACTCTTGATGCAGTGGTGAGGCAAAGTTCTTGTTTTTGTTGTTGATCCAGTTATGATATTAGTGCAACAGTAAAACTACCTTCCTGATGCAGCTTCTTCCCTTCGTTGTCAAAAGAAGGAAGAAGAGGGAGAGAAGGAGGAATAGGAGGACGAAGGAGATGAAGTACAATAATAATAATAATGATAAAATAACAATAATAATAATGATAATGTACAAAATAAGCATTCTTAAAAAAAAATATACAAGGGAAGATTTAGATGAAGGCGAGAGAGGATAGGAGAGTAGCGGAGAAGAGAGGAACGGAGAGAAGCAGAGAGGAGCAGAGAGGAGAGGAGCAGAGAGGAGCGGAAGGTCAAAGCATCCAGCCGCACACCTTCACCTCACGAACTCACCACCTGACCTCACCTATCCCTCCCCTCCGCCTGCCACTCCTTCGGCGGCGCCTCCAGCAGACAACCGTGTGGGAATTTAATTTGTTTTCCCTAATGTGACTAATACCAGAAAGGACCCGCGTCTTAATGCCCCACGACGCCCCACGACGCCCCGCCCCGCCCCGCCCCGCCCCATGACGCCCCGCCCCGCACATCAACATTCAGGAGGGGAAAGACATCAATCCGACACCTTCCCCAAACGTTTTTATTGTGTGTGTGTGTGTGTGTGTGTGTGTGTGTGTGTGTGTGTGTGTGTGTGTGTGTGTGTG
>JAPQNM010000042.1:11746814-11774314 GCA_029783475.1 Metacarcinus magister
TGGAGGAAAGGAAGGAAGAGGTATGGCTAGGAGAGGAAGGATGGAAGGAGAATGGGAGAGTATAGGAAGGGAGGGAGGAGAGAGGTGAGTGAAGAGGAGAAGGGAGAGGAAATGAGTATGGGAGATGAGGGAGGGAATGAGAGGAGAGAAGAGAGAGAGGAGAACAGGTGATAAGAGAAGGGATGAAAAGTATGTATATATAGAAAAAGAGAAAGAAAGGAAAGGAAAGAAAAGAAAAGAGAAAAGAGAAAAAAATAATAGAGAAGAAACACGAAAAGATGGAATTATAGAGAAAAAAAATATAAACGAAATAAAAACAAGAAAATAATGAAGATAGGATGACATAGAAGGAAGAAGAAGAAGAAGAAGAAGAGGAAGAGGAAGAAGAAGAAGAGGAAGAGGAAGAGGAAGAGGAGCAGCATCTCTTAGCACTCTTCCCTCTAAGGTCCTATCCAATTATCACGACAGCAAGGAGGAGGAGGAGGAGGAGGAGGAGGAGGAGGAAGAGAAGAGAGAGAGAGAGAGAGAGAGAGAGAGAGAGAGAGAGAGAGAGAGAGAGAGAGAGAGAGAGAGAGAGAGAGAGAGAGAGAGAGATGGACGAGTGATCTGTCTAAACGAATAATGGTGAGTAAGAGGAAGGAAGAGGCAGCCCTGAAGAGCCAAGAGGAACGAAGGTGGTGGTGGTGGTGGTGGTGGTGGTGGTGGTGGTGGTGGTGGTGGTGGTGGTGGTGGTGGTGGTGGTGGTGGTGGTGGTGAAGAGGAAAGAAGAGTACTAAAGAGAGTGTGATAGAGAGAGAGAGAGTGTAAAAAAAAAAGACTTAATATAAAAGGCACTGAATTAAAAAGAAGAAAAAAAAATAGAGAGAGAGAGAAAGCGAATGAGGTGAGACGGAAGATAAGGAACACATTATTACTAGCACCTCCACCTCCTCCTCCTCCTCCTCCTCCTCCTCCTCCTCCTCCTCCTCCTCCTCCTAATACACCACCACTATCACTACTACCACCACCAGAGAGAGAGAGAGAGAGAGAGAGAGAGAGAGAGAGAGAGAGAGAGAGAGAGAGAGGACAAATCTCACGCAAATTATAGATATGATTGGACGATAAACATTGAATAAGAGGAACGAAAAAGAATATAGTGATAAATCCGATAAAAGAGAGAGAGAGAGAGAGAGAGAGAGAGAGAGAGAGAGAGAGAGAGAGAGAGAGAGAGAGAGAGAGAGAGAGAGAGAGAGAGAGAGAGAGAGAGAGAGAGAGAGAGAGAGAGAGAGAATCACAGGTATCATCTCCGGAATGAAGATGGAGAGTGATGGTGGAAGGAGACAAGACGTGGAGGAAAACTATGCTTACCAAGATGGAGGAGGAGGAGGAGGAGGAGGAGGAGGAGGAGGAGGAGGAGGAGGAGGAGGAGGAGGAGGAGGAGGGATAATATAGGAGGAAAAGACAGAAACGAAGAAGGAAAAGTAAGATAAGTAAAGACACAGGACACCACAGAATCGAAAGAAGAGAAGAGAAGAGAAGAGCAATAAAAGATATAATAAGATAATGGATAAAAATACAACTTGAAAATAAATAAATAAATAGAAGGAAGAAGAAGAGGAAAGGTGATAATTGGAAGAAGGAAAAAAATACGTAAATTAATGAATAGTAATAGATAGACGATAGAAATAGATAGATAGATAAACAGAAATTAATGAGATAGACATTCTGAATAACTAATAGATAAAAATTAAACAACTAAACAAAACAAACAAACAAACAAACACCTCAACAACAGACGTGTAAAAAACATGTACAAGAACCTTACAACCACAACCACAACCACAACCACAACCACAACCACAACCACAACCACAACCACAACCACAACCACAACAGTCAACCAGGTAATCAACAAACAGGTAATGAGGAGACAGGTAAATCTAGGCACAGGTAAGTTGTATAAGTATAGATTACCTTTCAGTATAAAGTGTGGGAAAGACAAACAGGTGAGTATAAGGTAAGGCAGGACAGGTGTGTGTGGGGCTAACAGGTAACTAGGGAAGGTTCTGTTTTAGGTTGTATAAGAAAGGGTTAATTAAGGAAGGTAGTCACAGGTATACAGGTGTGTTATATAATTCATTGTTGGGAGATAAGAGAGACAATTAAAGTGTTATGTAATGTGTAAGGACTAAGAAATCAGATCTCCAATAAGCGATAAATACACGAAAATTTAATAATCATAAAAGAAATTAAATCAAACGAGTCAATAATTTCAAAGGAACAAAACGTAAAATAGAAAAAATATGCATAATGAATAATAATTAAAACCAGAAATGAACAAAAACCTAAATCTTTAAAATACAAAAGAAAGAAAGAAAAAAAAAGATTCTCGCACCAGTAAGCAGATAGAGAACACCATCTACAGCGCCTTCTTCAGCATCCCATTCACAGCCTCCACACCTGCGTTAGAGAGGCTCAAACACCTGGCCTTTTCATCCCCTGAGTAGCGTAACATGCTGATAAAGGCCACTGGATCCCCTAAGACTGATACACAAGGGATTGGATTAGGTTCTCACGGGATCTTGATAGTAAAGAGAGGCATTAAGAGGTTCCAAGAGTGTCTGGCTCGCCCTACCTCAGGCCTCTTACGTCACCTTCAAGCTACCTATGGAGAGGGGGTGAGGGTGGGTGTGGGGCGTGGGTGGGCGTGGGTGGGTGAGAGGCGTGTGGTGCCCTTGGATGTAGTGGGTGATGTAAGGCGTCAACATACACTTCATCCATCACGGGTGAGGTGGTGGATGTAACACCTGTCTTCTCCTCCTCCCTCCTCCTCCTCCTCCTCAGCAGTTTTTCTCCTCCATTTCCTCTTTCCCCTCTTCATCCTCCCTCTATTCTTCTCCTCCTCCCTCCTTGTCATGGTCAATTTCCCTTCATTATCTTTTTATTATTTTTACACGTTCCTCGCCTTGCAACACCATTCGTTTTCTCTCCCTCTCCTCCCTCCTCCTCCTCCTCCTCCTCCTCCTCCTCCTCCTCCTCCTAACGACCTCTACCTCGTGATGGGGGGTCTCCATAGCTGCCCCCCATTACCTGACTGCCCCCCATAATTGCTTCCACCTGCTGCGGCACAAACCGTCTACCACACTGGAGCTACACCTGTGAAAATGGAGGTGAGGTGTGTAGAGGTGGTGTTGAACTGGTGTTGTGTTGCTGTGTGTTGCTGTGTGTGTGGTGTGTTGCTGTTCCTTTGTGTTGTAATTTAAAGAGAAAAATGTTGTAACTGTATAGTGTGTTGTGTGTTATGTTAGCTGAGAGGGTGTTTAAAAGGGTTGTGTTGTGTTGTGTTGTGTTGTGTTGTGTTGTGTTGTGTTGTGTTGTGTTGTGTTGTGTTGTGTTGCTATAGTGTGTGTTGCTAGGACTGTGGATTAAACTTGTGTTGTGAGGGAAGGTATGAGTGTTCCTGAAGCTAGAATTAAGGTATTGTATATTACTTTGTGTTGTGTTGTTTTCCATGAGTAAGTGTGAGATGGATGAGAGTAAGACTAGAGGGGTGAGGTGATGTGAGGTGAGGTGAGGCGAGGCGTAGGGCGTGGTGGTGAGGGGCTGGTGGTGAAGAATGAGTGGTAGCGAGGGAGAGGCAGGCGTATCTGAAACGTGACGGATCTAGGGGTGAAGAGAAAGGGGTGTAGAGAGAGAGAAAAAAGGGAAGGCAAGACAGGAGGGAGAATAGAGGGAGATGTATGGTAGAGAAAGAGACAAGAAGGTGCGAGGAGAGACATGAGATAGAGATGTATGTATGGTATTTAAAATGTATGGCTGATTAGGAGACATTAAGAAAAGGTTAAAGGAGACATGACATTAACACTACGATTATTTTATTTTTTTCTCTCTCTCTCTCTCTTCTTCTTTCTATCTTACATCATCATCTTCCTCTCATTCTCCCAATCAGTACCCTTCATCTCTCTCTTCCCTTTACCTCTTTCCTCCATATCATTGCTTCCTCCCCTCCCCCCTACCACCCCCCCCCCAAACACCCTTCCTTTCCTTCCCACAAACCTTCAACCTTTTAATACAATCCTTGAGTCTAGCCTGAAAGTGATCCCCCCGGAGCCCTGCCACTCTCCCCAGGGGGCGCGCCAGCTTCCCCCAGCCCCCCGCCACGATATATATAACGCCCCATAACCTCCAATCCTTCCCCGTATTACTCAATATGGCGCCTCGGCCTCTGTACCAATCATTGAGGCCGTCTTGTCGCCACCTTAGTCTCACGAAAGCATCATAAATCGTGCGCCTCCAAATGCTTCACCTCGTTTGTCACTACATCACTTACAGCCCGCCGGCGCCTCCATCAGGGATCAATTACCAGCCCCGCCTCGCCCGTCCCGCCATTGCTATGCTGGGAGGGAGAGGTAGACAGCGGGGGTCGAACGAGTTACAATTGCAAAGCTGCGGGGGAACAGGCACGTCATTACCTGCCCCCTCCACCCCTCTCTACCCTTTCCCACCCCTCGCGCCGCTCCTTCCCGCGCTCACTCACGCCCTAAACGGGAAATACCAAAGCCTGTTTTGCCGTATAAGAGTGAGTAGGTTAGAGTAAAAAGAGGAAGGAAGGAAGGAAGGAAGGAAGGTGGGTGACGGAGTGTGTGTAGCAGCGTAGGGGTGATGGGGGGGGGGACTGTGGTGTTATCAGCTGGCACTGGTTCCCCCTGCGTCACGTCTGGCACTCGGCGGTGGCACTGCGGTAAGATAAACAGCCTCTTGAGATGAATACTCCTCAATCAACACACGCACCTTCTACGCCCAACCACTACCACCACCACCACCACCCACGCCCGCCCGCCCGCCCGCCCTTTCCAAGCCAGGTAGCGTCTTATGTCACTAATGAATGGGAGGACACACACACACACACACACACACACACACACACACACACACACACACACACACACACACACACACACACACACAGAAACCAACGACCCGACACAGGACACTTGATACCCTTATAGTAGAGGCACCGTCACGAGCCACATATGGGACCCTTAAGACTTCCTCACTCCACGCTCCACCCCTTCAACACTTCCTCAACCCTCACACTCATCCCCAAGCCGCCTCCACGCCTCACTCACACTTCCACGAACCGTCACTCCCGCCCTGTAGTATAACACAACCCACAAGGCCTCATCAAGCCCTGCAGAGTGATGAGTAGACGGGAAAACAGACCCAGACCATCCCCTCTATGCTACGTTAAAGTCTCAGAGGGATATTATCAACACCAGCAGGAGGCGTATGAGGAGGTGCAGGAGCGGGTACTGACAGCAGGATCAGAGGATACAAGGATGGGATGGGGGTAGGAGGGACTAGGATGCAGATGAGCGGGCTACTAAAGGATTAGTTTGTGTCCTACGATGCGGAAAAAAGGATCAAAACAGACACGAGTGAAGGATATCGTAAAGACTATTGATGAAAAAGAAGAGAAGGTTCAGAGAAAAGATTAAATAAAGTTAGTGATAAAGTTAAATAAAACAGGATAATGATGTGTAAGGGAGGAAAACAAAGGAGATGGGTTGAAAAATTAGCTGAGAAAGAGAAAGAGAACGAGAGAGTGAAAAAAAAGAGAGAGAGAGAGAGAGAGGCAGAACCAGGCTATAGGTATGAGGACAGGTATAGGTAACAGGTTCCTCTCACATCACAGGATTAGTAACAACAGAAATTAGCTGTGGCAGGGTAGGGCAGGGCAGGGCAGGGTAGGGTAGGGCAGGGCAGGGGTAGTGGGTAGGAATGTTTGTATACACGGTTCACCAAGCCGCCACAGCCTCTCGGGACCCGCGGAGGAAAGGACGGTGGAGGTTGATTTGGCGGCCAGACGACGCGTTAAACAAACATTGACAGTGGTAGTGTTCCCTCTCTTTCCTACGCGTTCCCCTCCCTCTACCACCTCCTACACCTCCTCCACCTCCTCGTCCAGCTTCCTTTCCACCTCCTCCACCACCTCCTCCTCCTCCTCGCTACTGCTGGAAGGTGGTAATGCTGTTTTTGTTCTGGTGAAATATTTGTGTTTGGGAAGTTCTCGCGGTAAGGATTTCACGATTGGGTTAACCTCAATCTCTTTCTTTCTCTCTCTCTCTCTTTTTTTTCTCTCTCTTATTCCGACTTCTCTTTTCCCTCGTTCTTCGTCTTCTTTTCCTCGTGTTTTTCTTGCTCCTCCTGACCTCCTTTTCTTTGTGCATTCCCGTGTGATGTCTTTCTCCCAATTTCTTCCTTCTCCTCTTTCTTCTCTTGCTCTATCATCACTACTACCCTCACCACCTCCACCTCCTCCTCCTCCCCTTTCCTCCTCCTCCTTCATCTCCTTGTCCTCCTCCTTTTCACAAATTCCACCACCACAACTACCTCCACATATTTATCATCACATGCACCTCCTCCTCCTCCTCCTCCTCCTCCTCCTCCTCCTCGTTCCTTTGCTGCAGGTGGTGGGAGGAAGTAGCACATTTGTCCAATACAAGAATCTTTATCATTCTTTCCACATAGGTTCATTTATTACTATTACCTGCAATCACCACAGAACCTACGTGTCATTACAAGCAACTACCGCCATTACCTTGCGAATTAGTAGTACAACATGCATATTTAAATACCAGGTGAGGCCGAGGGAGGGAGGGAGGGAGGGAGGGAGGGAGGGAGGGAGGGAGGGAGGGAGGGAGGGAGGGAGGGAAGGAGAAGGAGGGAAGAAAGGTGATCTGTGCTTGCCTGAGGATTGTGGGAGGGGTTTTAAAGAGAGAGAGAGAGAGAGAGAGAGAGAGAGAGAGAGAGAGAGAGAGAGAGAGAGAGAGAGAGAGAGAGAGAGAGAGAGAGAGAGAGAGAGAATGTACGTACAATAGGTGATAAACTTGAACTCACCCCCCTTCATAAACACACACACACACAGACACACACACACACACACACACACACACACACACACACACACACACACACACACACACACACACACACACACACAGTCTCCCCTCAAGTGCTAAGGCCACAAGCAAACCCTTAGGCTCCTGACACACACCTCATCAAGCCTGTTATCAAGCCTCTCACACACCACCAAGAAGGAGAAGGTAATGAAGATAAAGATAATAATGAAGAAGATAACGAAGTAAAAGAAGAGAATGAAGATAATGAAGATGATAATGGAGATAAGGAAGAAGATAAGGAAGAAGAAGAAGAAGAAGTAGAAGAAGAAGAAGAAAAATATTAAGTTTATTCACACTACTACTTCATAAACTGTTTGATTTTTAGTTTTGATAAAGTCAGTATTTTGTATTTTTATTTATATATTTTTTTTTATCATCCATCAAGACTAAGGTTGTTGGTTTTTTTTTTATATCAATATTTTACTTGTTGTCTTTCCATCGTGAGACTTTGAAGGAAAATAAATAAATAAATAAATAAATAAATAAATAAATAAATAAATAAATAAATAAACGAATAATTGAACAGAAAAAACAGAAGGGCGAGTCTCTATCCATTACCTTTAACATTTTTTTTACTATAATTTACTATGTGTTTTTTCATTCTAAATCCCATGTCACTGTGATGTTTAAGGAAGTTTACGCTAAAAAAAAAAAATCACCGTGTAAGGACGTGCATGCAATTTTTCTCTTACGTAAAGATAAGAGAAACTTTTAAATTATGTTTGAAGAAATAAACAATAAAAATAATCATAAAATCATATCTTTACCCGCCAGACCACCCTACCCCCCTTACCACCACCACCACTGCCTGGCCATACATACTAACTAACCCAAGGATCAACATACACAAAACACACCCTTGGCCTCTTGGATGTACTGTTTTATACCCTCGCTTTTCACCGCCGCCTCATAACTGCCTGCACCGCCACTACACCGGGAACCAAGTCATTACCGCCACCACCATAACCACCACCATCATCACCTACACCGCTACTACCACCACCATTATAACCCCTGCCATCCCCTACGCCCCTACGCCCCTACGCCCTTGAGATAGCTATCGCGGGCGGTGGATGGCCGTCGCCGCCCAAAAGAGGGTGGTGGTGGGCTAAGCTTGTGGCGTTATCGGGTCTGGCGGGTAATCTAATTATGGGAGATGGTGGAGGCCAGAATGCCGCCTGCCACTGCTACGCCCGTATGGTGGTCAGCGGTGGGCGGGCGTGGTGGGTGGGGTGGAGCAGTGGGCGGGGTGAGGAGTGTGAGCAGCGGGGTGTAGCGGTGGGCGTGGCTGGTGTGGCTGGTCCAAGGAGGAGGGAAAGGAGGAGGAGGATGAGGCGTGCAGCGTTGAGATGTGCGGTGGAGCGTCAGGCTGTCAGACGAAGGAGCTTTGTTGATGCTGTGCAGGGCTAATGAGACTCTTCACCTGCCCCACCTCACCTCACCTGCCACGCCCCCGCCCCCCCGCCCCCCCGCCCCTGCCTGCCCTGTGACCATGTCCTCGTTACTTTCCCCGCTGTGTTTGCAGGTGACCATCCGGCGTCTTTTCTTACTTTTTTCTAGTGTCTGTAGTTATGTTTTGTATCCGTCCGTGGTGGTCCGTCCGTCCCCGGCCTCCCCGCCCCCCGTCCCAGCTATATTTATTATCATTCCAAGATTCTGCGAGGAGTGAAAGTCAGCGAGACTAAATATCCGCATGTCAAGCCGGCGGGTGGAGCACACTTTGGCAGGGAAATGCGTGGAGACATGACCCCTGACCCATGACCTACGACCCCTCGGCCTGACCTGCCCCTCTCAGACCACTCCTCGGGCTCTCAACTAGGGCGGGACCTGACCAACCTCTGCCAGTCACATGAAGACGAGGACGCGCACAGCTTTATTCCTGATGCTCTGAGGGACGTGAGGTGAGGTGAGTGACTCTGCAGGCGATGTCTTCCCTGCAGAGGAGTCCCGAGCGGGCAAGCGTCCCTCACTATGATGGCTGCAATTTCCTCTCGTCACCGCTCCTCTCATGTTCCGTTGCTCTCGCCGCCCCTTCAGTAACGGACAAAAAACACTACTCATCAGCAGTGCCTTGTTTGCAGTGTGCCTTCTACCCGCTACAATCGTCCCTCTCCCCCCTCCCCCTACCGCGTTGACTGACAGCTCTGCCTTGCCCCTCCGCCCCTAGACGCAGCCCCTCCCGACCCCTCCTGCTTGTCGTGTGTTTCCTGCTTCCTTCACAAGCCCACAAACTGACAGCAGCCCATTTCTCCTCCTCCTCCTCCTCCTCCTCCTCCTCCTCCTCCTCCTCCTGGTGTCCACGCCTTGTCCTTCCCACGAGGCAGCTTTCACACATGCAGGCCACCACACACACATTCCCAGCGCGCCACCTCACGTCTTACTCAGTGTGTTTATATGGGCGAGGCTCCAGCTGGCACGGGGGGTGGTAGGGTGGTGGTGGTGGTGGTGGTGGTGGTGGTGGTGGTGGTGGTGATGGACAGGATGTGGTGGTGGTTTCAATCATCACCACCACAACCATCACCACCACCACCACCACCACCACCACCACCACCACAACCAAGACCAACAACAACATATAAGCTACATCAAAGTTCTCTCTCTCTCCCTTTATCACTCTCTCCCTTCGTCTTTCCCTCCCTTCCTCCCTCCCGCAGAAGGACACGTGGACAGACCGCAGCTATTACAACGGGAGGGAAGGAAGGAAGGGAAGGAAGGGAGGGAAGAGGGGAGGGAAGAACGGTAACTGGAGGCAAAAAGACGATTGAAGGGAGGGTGGGAAGGGAGGGAAGTAGATAGGTAAATAGGTAGGGAGGGAGGGAGACAAGGAGGAAAGGAGGAAAACCAGGAAATAAAGAGGGGAATACCTACCCTCTACTACCCCTCTACTACCCCCCTACAACCCCTCCAGCCCCCCTACAACCCCTCCAGCCCCCCTTCCGTCACCGTTGCGTCATCTAATCCGTCACGCCCCCCTCCCCCCCCCAGCAGATGGACAGATATTCTACAACTGTCAACGGAATGCAATCTGTGACGGGGCGCTGCAAGCATGCACAAAGGCGACCCACTGCAACTCCCCTCCCGTGGGAATGAGCTCTTCTGACCCCTCACCCTTCCTCTTCCTCTTCCTCTTCCTCGTCCACGTCCCCGTCCACCATTCCACTCCACACATGTAGTACCTCCTCCTCTTCCTTTTTCTCCTCCTCCTCCTCCTCCTCCTCCTCCTCCTCCTCCTTGTCTGTTCCATCCACCTATCTAACCTCTCTATATAAATTTTCTTTCCTCATCCCTATTCTTTTCTTTCTTATCTTTATCCTCTTAGTCCTCCTCCTCCTCCTCCTCCTCCTCCTCCTCCTCCTCCTCCTCCTCCTCCTCCTCCTCCTCCTCCTCCTCCTCCTTTGTTATGTTCCGACTGTTTGCCTCAACGTCACCTCTCTTCCCCCTCTTCCCTAGGACTACCCACCAAGGCAAAGACCCCCTCCACCCCCCTCCCCCCAACTGCACCCCCTGCCCTTTGCTATTACTACTTCCCTCACCCCCCTGGACAAGCTTCAAGTCACCCCCCACCCCCCCCTCCTCATCCGTTACAAGGTCTACTAAAGGTACCCCCAACGCAACTACCCCCATACCCCCTACTACCCCCAATCCTACTCCCTCCTCCTAACGCAACGCAAAATGTCCCGGCGTTCACACCCTCTGAAGGCGTTGGTGTCGTGTCGTGAGCGTCCTTGGTGGTGGTGGTGGTGGTGGTGGTGGTGGTGGTGGTGGTGGTGGTGGTGGTGGTGGTGGTGGTGGTGGTGGTGGTGGTGGTATTGGTGCCCTGCCGCTGACCACCTGCTTCACCTGCTCCACCTGATTCACCTGACGCCAATCACCTGTCCCACGCCTGTTACCTGAGGAGGTCGAGGTAACCTGTGTCCACCTTCTTAACGGTGATGATGTCCCTTGACACTCTCCTGACGAAGGCTGATACTCCTTTACTCCTTTACTGTTCCTCTTTTATTTTCCTTCCTCTGTCTCATCTTCCTTGTGTGTTTCTATTTCTTCTTTTTCATCTCTTCCCTGCAGCGCCTCCTCCTTCGACACTCTCAGGAGGCTTGTGAGGTTGTAGGAGTCGCCTTGGCAGAGTTTAGTCACCGATGGGAGGGAAGGGAGAGACATGGAGGAGGAGGGAAGGAGAGAAGGAGAGAAGGAGAGAAGGAGGGAGAGAGGAAGGGATGAAAGAGTTTAAACCTGTCTTGATTACAACTGTGATTCAATTTTTCCCTACACTTGTCTCGTCTTCTTCCTCTTCTTCTTCTTCTTCTTCTTCTTCTTCTTCTTCTTCTTCTTCTTCCTCCTCCATCTGTTGTCTGTAGCAGCGGGTCATTACTCTTGGCTGTGTTTTTCTATGTCACACCATTGTTACATCTGACGCTTCACACCTCCTTTACCTCCCCTCTCCTCTCCTCCTCCTCCTCCTCCTCCTCCTCCTCCTCCTCCTCCTCCTCCTCCTCCTCCTCCTCCTCCTCCCGCTTCTCTCATGTCTTTTTTTAGTTTCTCTTTATTTTCCTCCTATTTCCGGCGCATCTCCATCTTCCTTTCGTTATCATGATTGTTACCTTTATTTCCTCTCTAGTTCTCTTTTATTAGTAATTTAGTGTTTATTTTCATTTCCTCCTCCTCCTCCTCCTCCTTCCTCCCTCCTCCTCCTCCTCTTCTTCTTCCTCTTCTTCTCAGGTGACTTAAGCAACTAACCTCATCTCTGCCTTGACTCACTCTCATCCCCTTCATCTTTATCATTACTTTCCACTTCCCTCCGTCATTACTCTCTCCTCTTTAATCTCTATCTGTCTCCCCCTCTTCCTCTATTTACCTTCCCACGGCCCAGTCCACTTTTATTCTCCTTTCTTCTTCCATTACTTCTCTTTTTTTTTCTTCTTCTTGTTCAACGTCTTCTTGTCTGACTAACTCGACGGTAAATACGAGACGAAGAAATAATTACATGAGTCTGTCCTCGTTTAGCGCGTCTCAGATTTTCTTCCTTCAATTCAGACCACCTTGCAGACCCTCCTTAATTATCTTATTCTCCTACCTCCCAATTCATATCTCCACTGGTTATTACTGCTTGATCTTACTGCTCCTACCTCACGCCCTTCTGCTTATCATCTCGTCAGGGGGGAAGGCTACTGTTCTCCTTGTTCTACTGGGCCATTGTTCTGCTTCACCTACTCGGAGTTATGAGCAAACTGTTCAATTCAGTGAGGGATGATTTCAAACACGGGACTTAGCGGACCGGGCGCGCCAAGGGGACCACCGGAGCGAGACTGTAAATATTGGAGACAGAGGAAGTGGAGGAGGAGGAGGTCATGGGGTGGTGAGAGAGAGGTTGAAACAATGTCCGCAGTCCTCTCTTCCTCCCAGGCTCCTTCCCTTCCTTACCTTACCTTACCTCCCTCCCTCCCTCCCTCCCCCTCCTTCCTAACGACCTCCAATCCTCCCTACCTCTGTTGTGACACCTGCAAGATGACGCGAGGTTTTCATACACCTGTTGACGGAGAGAGGGACGAGTACTGAGAGCGAGAGAGCGAGAGAGAGAGAGAGAGAGAGAGAGAGAGAGAGAGAGAGAGAGAGAGAGAGAGAGAGAGAGAGAGAGAGAGAGAGAGAGACCCATGCTGTTGATGCCTGACGGAGCTTCTACAAACAATCACAATCACAATCACATCTTACAGACATACCCTAACGCCTCGCCCCGCCTGCCCCGCCCCGCCACCGCCCCGCCCCGCCCCGCCCCGCCCCGCCCCGCCCCGCCGCGACAGTCCTCGGCCCCCAGCTCCCCCGCTGCGCCGCCACAGAGGGAACACTGCGCTGCGACTTGTTAGATTTGACGTGAGGGCGAGAGACGACCTGAATAAGCTGGGAGGAGGAGGAGGAGGAGGAGGAGGAGGAGGAGGGGGAGGAGGAGGAGGAGGAGGAGGAGGAGGAGGAGGAGGAGGAGGAGGAGGAGGAGGAGGAGGAGAGGACAAGGTGCGGCCTGAACATGAAGGAGGAGGAGGAGGAGGCACAGGGAGGAAAAAGAAGTCACGAGAGAAGGAAGCAAAAAATAATACTGAAAGAAGAGAAGAATAAGATGATGATAATAAAAAGTAGAAGAATGAGAAGGAGGAGGATGAGAAGAAAAATAAACAGCAAGAACAAGAATACGGAGGAGAAAAAGAAGAACAAGAACAAAAATAAGAAGAAGAGAAAAAGAAGAAGAAGAAGAGGGGATGGGGGGGGGTAGTCAGACAAGCGACACTGTAAATCCTGGGAACAAATTGGTCCCACACCTGACTACTCCATCGATAAAACCTTCAAGTGATTACCTTCAAGTGACTACCTTCAGGACAAACAGTGCAGCGTTACCTGAGGCCTTGAGGGGGGGAGGGTAAGGGGGGAGGGAAGGGAGGGAGGTGGGTTAGGGATAGGTAGGTAAAGGGGGAGGTGAAGGAGGAGAGAATGTTGAAGGGAAAGGAGGAAAAGAAGAAAGTGTAATAAGGAGGAAGAGGAAAGAAGAGGAGAGAATAAGGATGGTGAGTATATAGGAGAAAGGGAAGGTAAGGAGAGGAAAGGAATGAAAGAGGATGAAAGGAGTAAGGAGGAGGAAGAAGAAATGTAAGAGGAAATTTAAAGGAAAGATAATGTATGGGAAAAAAAAGGAGGAGAAATCAAAAGGGAAAAAGAGATAATGAGGAGGGATAAAAGAAAAAGAATAAGTGTGTGTGTGTGTGTGTGTGTGTGTGTGTGTGTGTGTGTGTGTGTGTGTGTGTGTGTGTGTGTGTGTGTGTGTGTGTAAATGTTTGAATGAAGCATCCTTTCCTCATTAATGTGTAGAGGAACGGAAAGGGATGCAGGAGGAGGAGGAGGAGGAGGAGGAGAAGGAGGAAAAGGAGTGCATAGTGTAAGGGAAAGAGGGCGCGGTAGGCACAGGTAAGGAGGGGGGTTGGGGGTGCGGCGCCATAGTAAAACGTGACTCACAGCCCTAGACTTAGCCCTTACTCACCCCTGACTCACTCTTGGGGCTCCTATAGGGCTGCATATCCTCTTTACACTCACTCCTTACCCTCATATCTCCCTCATCCTCTCAGCTACCATCTCATAACCCAGGTACGTAGCATCTTATCCCTCCTCATCTCCCTTCACCAGCATCACTATCATCTTACACTCAACTCCCCTCACCTAACACTTCCTTCACCTACCTACCTACCTACCTACCTACTCGCACGCCCAGACTTCTTCCCTCCAAGCCCTTCATCACCACTCAGCGCTCCTTGCTAACCAGAGTCGCCGGTTCGCACATAAATCTCCCGGGTCTCGTCTGCTTCTATCACATGTTGTTGTTTTAGCCCGGCTCCCCAGTAGCGCCGCCGACGGGCTGACGAAGGAGCACCACCGGCCGACGGGGGATAATTTGGCAGCAGCAACAGTTTTTACAGCAGCGATCGTGTGGGTCTCGCGGCCATGCCCGAGGCGCCTCACCCTGCTTCCTACATTCCCAGAGCTGGCGGGGGGAAGGGAGGGCAGGTGTGGACGGGGTGATAAGGGGCGGGGCGGGGCGGGGCGGGGCGGGGCAGGTCAATGAAGCTGAGATAGAGTCAAAAAAAGAATAAAGTAGAGATAAGAGTAAATTGGGTAGGACTAGGGAGAAAAGGGTAGGTCTATAGGGGCATATATGGGCAGGGGCGAGGAAGATGATGGCCGGAATGAGGTGGGTGGAGTAGAGCGGGGCGGGGCGGGGTAAGGCGGGGCAGGGAGGAGAGGAGAGAGAGGCTGTGGTAAGCAGGACGAGCTGGGGCAAGCAGGGCACGACTGGAGGCAAAGGTAAGAGCCGCTGCATCTTCCTCACACACAGGAAGTTGAGCCTGTTTTTTTTATTTTTTTTATGGGTGTGTAGTGAGCCTGAGAAAGTGTATATGTGTGTATGTGTGTGTGTGTGTGTGTGTGTGTGTGTGTGTGTGTGTGTGTGCCGTTGGGATTCAGTAGCTTGGCCTAAGGGGGGGAGAGGGGCGGGAGCAGCGAACTCAGGGTAGTAAGAAGCAGAAGCAGCAACAGGTAAAAGCACTTCGTTACTGTTCTGTTTTTTTCCTCCTCCTCCTCTTTTCTCTTATCTCCTCTCTTCACTCTTTTTGTTAATGTAAGAAAGTTTACCTACCGTGTGACTTCCATTCTTCCATCATTATATTCTATTCTCTGTACTTTTTTATTATTATTTTCCCTTATTCCTGTACGTCATGTTTTATTTTCACTGTTCTATTCCTGTGAAGAAAAAAATGGAAAAATTTTGGTAACAGTTTTTCCTTTACTAGTTCTTTCATTTCCTTTCCTTTCTACTTATCTTCTTGTTAATACTTTGCTATTATACTCCTCTTCCTCCTTTACTTCATTAGTCCTTCCTCCTTCCTCCTTCCTCCTTCCTTTCCTTTCTCTTTTCCATCCTAATAACAAATCGACATGACCTCACCACCTCTTCTCTCCTCTCGTCTCTCTTCACTTCCTCTTAACAATTCAATTTCTTGCTGCATTACAAACCCTTTTAGCCTCCTTCCCTCTCATCCCCTTCCCCTGGGGCTACGTTACCCTGCCGACCTGCGCCTCCCCTGGGAATGCCCTGGGGAGGAGGTTCTATAGAGGGGGAGGTGCCGTGGGAGATCACTCAACAGTTTACACTTTACAATGCTTCTCTTTCACCCTCATTCTTCCGCTATCCACCTGCCTTCCACCCTCAAAATACCACCTCCATCCACACTCACCCATTAGTCCTCCACCCCTCCACCTTCATTCACCCTTCCCACCCTTAACACACCTACACCCTTCCCCCATTCATCCCTTCACCCCATCACTGTCACCCTTACGCACTCTAGCTATACAATCGCGTGACTAACTCCAATGAACTAAATAACTAATCACACAAGTGATACAAATCTTCAGACACCCTAATAAACTTGTACCTAACCTAACCTAACCTAACCTAACTTAACCTAATCTAACAACCTAATCTAATCTAACTAGCAAGGTAATGGATAGACAAGAAAGTGTTGCATATATACAATGTGTTAATATAATAGTAGTAGCAATGCATGACTCTTTAAAACCTGCACTCTGTCTTGAAAGCTAAGTAGTGTAACCTGACCACCTTACATCACCTCAGGTCACAACAAGCGGTACCAACAGAGGCAGAGCAAGCAAGAGTGTGAATAAAACGCTACTGCTATAAAACAAAGGCCTCAGGTGTGTTTGAAAGTGTTACGCATCCTTGTATGAGTAAAGATAATGCAGGTATCACACTCTTACACACCAGATCTACAACGTTGTACAAGAATTACACGTTCATTCACAGTCAGGAAGCGAGGTAAATTTACGGTGTAAGTGGCGACAGCCTCCGGAGACGAGACGCAATAATCGTAAAGCAGAACAGGATGAAGAAGAAAAAAAGAAGACACAATTGCGCATCATAAAATTGACCGCAGCGGTGACGAGGAACAAGTGAGTGGCAGGTTTTACAGCTCTACACGCTTGGCACAATGACGGCAAAGGGAAAAAAGGGAGTGTAAGGTAATAAGTCGTCCTTCTAACCCTCACTGACTCCCTTCCTGCTGCTCCCCACGCCCCTTCTGCTCCTCCGGCAGGTTAAAGTCAGGGCGCCTCACCCTCTGGCCGGCAGGAGGACGAAGAGAAATAGTGGTGGTGGTGGTGAGGCCAAAAGGTGGACGGTGGCTGCCAAGGGCGTATCTTGGAGGCCAGAGGGAGGGCAGGAGGGAGGGATGGAGGAAGGCTGGAGGTAGCGTGATGGATGGTGTTAGCAGCGGCCGTGCGGTGAAGTGGGGTGGGGTTGGTGGGGGGTTTCTGATGTTGGCTCCGGGCACGGCACCTTCCCTCCATCCCTCCCTCCTTACTTTCCTACTTCTACATTGTCGTCCTTCATTTTACATTGTTTTCTTCTGTTCCTCAACATTTTCTTCGTCACATTTCACAAATCGTCTGAGTTTCCACATTTCCCCGCCCGTCGCCGCCGCCCCAACCCTGGCCTGGCTGACACTCCTCAACCACACACAAAAAACACGACAATTAATGGCGTTCTCGTGGTGCCGCAGCCACCGGTCGGGGTTGTGGGAAGCAGTGTGTGGTGGGGGGAGGTCGGGGCGGCGTCACATTCTCACGACGTGACCAGAAGCTGTTCATTCACTTAATGAGTTTATGTACAGCGAGGCAACGAAATCCAGGGAACCCGACGCTCGCGGGTGTGGGCCGCTGAGGTACCTGGTAATTCAGGTGAAGTGAGGGACGGGCGCGAGAGGGATGGGTGGTGGAGTGAGGGAAGGAGGGAGGGAAGGAGGGAGGGAACGGTTGCATGTTACAGTAGCGAGCCGCGGGCAAGCGGCTCACCCTGCCTCGCTACTACCCTGCCCTTCCCGTTCCCCGAATTTAGCTTTTTCAAGTTACTCTCACTACATCTTCCCCGCCCTCGGCCACGCTACACACCTGGCGCCGTGTGTACAGGTGTGGCGGGGGGCGGGGGGTGATAGAAGGGTGGCAGGAGGGGGGGTGAGGTCGTGCCGCCGCTACACACCGCACGCCACACGTCGCTACCTGGGCCGGGCCGTGCCACCCTCAGTGCCACCCATTGCCTCACCCGCCGCCCGGCCTCGCCTCCTTCAGTGCGGCGCCACAATGACTTGCCCAACACCTTTCACCCTTCCATTATCCACTCCACCCTCCCTCCCTCCACCCCTCCAAGCATCCATTCCTCCACCTCTCACTATCCTTAACGCCTCCTCCACCCACTAGCCCACACCACGATCTTTCTCACCCCTCCACCAATTCTCTGCCTCACTGCCTCCACCCTCACCCACGTCACGTCTCACCCACACGCCGGTACAGCCTCCACCAGTACACGCGCTCCATATTTCACCTGCCCTTCCACCCACCTGTCGCCGCTCCCCCGCCCCTAGCCCCGCCCTCACCCGCAAGGACGGCGACTTTCAGTGTGTCAATGATATGCACGTGTGTGTATGTGTGTGTGTGTGGGGGGGGGGGAGGAGGCATGGAAGTCTCTACGTCAAGGACACATTTTCCTCTTCACAGAACTAAGACACATCATACAAGGACGATCACAAGCTGGCTGGGGCGGGGCAGGGCGGGGGAAGGGGAAGGTGTGGGGTAGGGTTGGGCTGAGGGGGGCGGGAGAGTTAAACATGTGTGCCAGTGCTGGGGAAAGCTGGGGAGGCGCGGCAGGGGGTGGAGGGTGTGAGGGGGGTAGGACGGGTCAGGTTAGAAAATAGAAATTGAAATTAAAACATGGAAATTAAAATCTTCCCTTCAGGCTAATTATAAATGGCTCACCAGGTATTGTGAAGGGGAGGAAGGGGAGGAAGGGGAGGAAGGGGAGGGAGGGGCGTGGGACTGTAAACGCCTAGACTGGGGGAGCAGACTTACAGGTACTGACCACACACAGGTATTAGGAACTGGGGAAAGGTACTGGGGACTGGGAAAAGGTACTGATGCTGGACACAACTACTGGGGCTACAGGTACTGGGGGCTACAGGTACTGGGGGCTACAGGTACTACAATATACACTGGGGCATTGGACACGGGTCAGTACAGTTGCCTAATAGTGCCTTCTCATCTCCATACGACCCTCGCTGCCGCTGCTCCCAAGTTGCATCCAGTACACCTATGACCTTTTAACTCTGGCTACATCATCCTTCCCTTCCCTCACTCCTTACTTTCCTTCTCTTCATTGGTGTCTCTTCAGTAGTTTTTCCTTCCCTTCTTTTTTTTTTGTATCACTTTCTCTCTCTCTTTTTTTAGTTTTGTTTTTTTATTATCTTCCTAGTTTTGTATATTTTTTTTTTTCATATCTTTCTATTTTTTTTTTTTTTACTCCTATATTTTCTTCTATCTTTTTTAATCCTTTTTTTTTCTCTTACTTTCCTCCAGCCTCTCTGTCTTCTTCTCTTCCCTTGTCTATCTATCTATCTATCTTTTTTTCTCTCTTTTCTCCTCCTATCTTCCTAATCTTCTCTGTATTTTCTTTTATCTCTAACCATCTCCTTTCCCTCTTCCATCTTCCTTCTTGAATATCATTGTGAAGGTACGAGAGAAAACGAGAGAAAAAAAAAGAAAAAGAAAAAGAGAAAGAGAGAGAACACGTAAGGAAAAAAGTAAGTCTGTTGAAGAAGAAAATGCAGGACTGGAATTATAAGAGTGAGGCTGAATACTAATGCATAAAATCATCAAAACCACTTCTTTTTCCAGGCGTGTGTATTGCAAATCAACTTCTATTTTTTTTTCTTCTCTCTCTCTCTCTTCTCTTTTCTCCCACACTCATACCTTTTACAACTGAGCGCGGAGTCATTTTCCCACCACCTCGCAGCTACAGTCATGCATCTTTGCCTTCCTAACATCTGGAGTTGACTGTCTATTCTCTTCCCTCTATGTCCTCCCCGCACACACACGCCCTAAACTGCTATCAACAAGTCTTCTTCCTCTGTTTTCCTTCCCTCTTCTCCGTCTCCCAACATGGCGTCGTCAGCGAAGGGCAAAAACCGCAATGAAAAGACAAAATTATTCAGCGGCACGGGTGTGGTTGTTATTGCTTCAAAGTCAACCGCTAGATGGCAGGTTTTTGCTAGTTCCATTCCTTACTGGGTGAACTTTGCACTCTGGCTCTCCTCAGTGCCGCTCTCACCCAGCACAAACACCCACTGCATTGCCACACACACACACACACACACACACACACACACACACACACCCATCCCTCCCTTCCCTTCCCTCCCTCTCTACCTTTCTCAAGTCCAAACCCTTCAGTAGAAACCTTTTAGTGGCGTGCCGAAAGGTCGTGTTTCGTGTCTTATTCTGTTGCAATTAATAAGACAAGTGGATCTGCCAACTAGAAAACAGGTGTTGTAGTCTGATGAGGAAGAGGATGACATGGGTGGAGGAGGAGGAGGAGGAGGAGGAGGAGCAGCAAGGAGGTACTGGAGAGAAAAGGTTCATGGCCGTAGGAAGGTGGAGGGAAGATGTCGGTCAGGGTGGGAAAGGGCAATGAAAGGGAATCAAGTCGTTTCTTCACCCGACGGAGGCGTGAGGTACTGCAGGGGACGAGCCGCGGTTGGGTGTTGGAGTGGTGTAGGAAGTGGTTGTCCGCTGATCAAGAGGTAGTAAGTAGGTTGTTGAAGTGTGTAAGTTTTTGCGAGGTGATGTTGAGTGATTGTAAGTGTGGCACGTGAGGTGGCTTGAAGTACTTGAGTGTTGCGTAAGTTGTGTTTAGGTGTGTGTGGAAGTGTTGCTGAGTGTTGCGTGTGGGTGTTAAAGTGTTGTACGGACGTGATGTGTTTCTATATTTGTGTTGCAAGGTGGTGAGGGAGTGTGTTGTGTTACGTGTTGCAAGTGGTGTTAGTGGAAGTGTTGCGGGTGTGTTCTGGGACGGCCAGTGTTCCAGCGCTTCACGGGGAAATCAATCTGAGGGTGGCAGGGCAGGTGGGCGTCACGGGTATTGTGAGGTCGCGGGGTCCACCCAACCACCCGCCCGCCCGCCCACTCAACCGCCCGCCCACTCTCACCCGGCTGTCCCTCGCCCACACCCTGTAACGCGCCCACTCCAGCCCACACTTGTACCCGTTACCTGTCTATTGATTCCACATTTTTGTCTCCTCCTCCTCCTCCTCCTCCTCCTCCTCCTCCTCTCCTCCTCCTCCTCCTCCTCCTCCTCCTCCTCCTCCTCCTCCTCCTCCTCCTCCTCCTCCTCCCGTACGAATATTTGTCCCCTCACTCGTACTCTCTCACACCTTGATCACATAACCTTTCGTACCGCGCAACAAACTTTCCCATACCCCATACCCCAACTTCCTCCCCCTCCCCTTCCTCCTCCTCCTCCTCCTCCGTAATCCCAAATCGCACCGACTGGCCAGGAGAGTCAGTGCATATGTTTAAGCCACACTCAGGTCACGCCCGCCACCATTAGTTCCCGGTGCAGTGTTTAGAACAATACGTGGTTGCAATACCCAGGGGCGGAGCAGGCAAACAAGACCCTCCACACCTCCACTCCACCCTACCGGCGCTCACTCCCCGCCAGGTGTGTTGTGCTGGACGCCACTCTCAGCTACATAATCGGTTTAATCCTTAGTGGTGGTGAGTTGAGGGAAATTTTAAATGCATGAAGTGACTTGACTCTGTTCAACCACCTACTCATCCACCCGCCAGCCCACTAGTCCACCTGCCTGCCTGCCTGCCTGCCCTCCCTCTCACCCTGCTTCCCTGCCTGCCTGCTTGATCTCCCTACTCATTCGTCTATCTGTCTCTTTCTGTTCTTTTCTCCGTCTATTCTTCTTCCTTTCTTCCTTCCTGCTCTCGTCCCTACTTATGTGTTTTTTTTTCCTTCTCTTTCTTGTTTTCCTTTTATGCTCGTCTGCTGGTGTGTGTGTGGGAGGGGGTGAAAGGGGGTGTTGAGGGGGTGGGGGGGTGTTGAGGGGGGTGAAAAGGGGTGTTGGGGGGGAAAAAGGGGGTGTTGGGGGGAGACTCTTGTAAATTTTATATATCACGTGTTGTATCAATCTGTATTATGCTAAGACGACTGCGTTCGTTGTTGAATTTATGCATGAGAGATAAAACGCAGAGTTGCATTCTTGCTTAAGTAACCCAGATGGAGGTACGACCACCACGATCCACCCCCTCCCCCTTTCTCTCCTCCCCTCCACCTCCACCCTCGACTCCTCCTCTTCCTTCCACTTGTTTTCTCTTCTTTCTCGTCCTTTCTCTCCTCCCACGCCCTCTATTCAACTCTCTCTCTCTCTCTCTCTGTCTCTCTCTCTCTCTCTCTCTCTCTCTCTCTCTCTCTCTCTCTCTCTCTCTCTCTCTCTCTCTCTCTCTCTCTCTCTCTCTCTCTCTCTCTCGTGCTTGGGAAGAAGAGAGGAGGAGGAGGAGGAGGAGGAAGAGGAGGAAGAGGAGACTAAAGGGACGTGTAAGGTATGTAGAAAGACAAATAAAATACAAAAATGAGCCATAAACAAGAACGATAATAACAAGACCAATGAATAGTTAGTCAAGATGAAGAATGTCTCAATGGCAGGAGAATGAGATACACACACGCACACACACACACGCACACACACACAGCACACGCACAGTAGCCCACACGTGCAACCCTCCCCCCCTCCCCCCCTTTCACCTTTAACACTCACATTAGCATTTAATAACTAAGTAATTGTAGCATTTTCTGGCCACCTGGAAGCCGCTAGAGAGCCACCGATCACTGGCCACACCACTAATAGCTTTCTGGGTGTCGAGGCAGCTTTCTCCCCGTGGAAAAGATGGGGTGAGGCAGTAGCAGCAGTAGTAGTAGTAGTAGTAGTAGTAGTAGTAGTAGTAGTAGTAGTAGTAGTAGTAGTAGTAGCAGTAGTAGTGAAAATAGTAGTAGTAGTAGTAGTGATGGAGGTCGTGATAGCATTGATAGTAGTAATAGTGAGGTAGGGTGGTAGGGAGGAAAGGGGTAGCAGGGAGGAAAGGGGTAGCAGGGAGGAAGGTCAGCAGGGGGCACTATGCTATTTCTCACCTCACCTTCATCTTACAGTTCAGGAGCCACGAAGCATCACCTCCCAACAATTAAAAGAGAAAAAAAAAGAGAAAAAGAGAGAGAACGAGAAAGATTCCAGTCCTTCCCTCCCCTCCTCTCCCTTGTCCCCTCCTCCTCTCCTCTCTCCTTCAAGGCCCTCCCATCACCGACCTCTCACGGATGCCCCTTCAGATAAAAGTAGTGAAGGGACGCCTGGACGCTAGTGAGGCGGGAAGGGAAGATTAACACTGGTAAAGGTCACTTGGCCACGAGAATAACACGAGGAGGAGGAGGAGGAGGAGGAGGAGGAGGAGGAAGGAGGAAGGAAAGAGGAAGGGAGAAAGGCATGGAAAAAAAAATACAAGAATGAAAGCAGGAAGAATGAATATAAAAAAGACGAAGGTAAGAAAGAGAAGAAAATTTAGAGGAGAGAAAAGTAGAAGGGAAAGAAGGAGGAGAAGAGGAGGAGAAAGGATAAGAAAGAAAAGAAAAAGCATGAAAGAAAAATACAAGAATGAAAGCAGAAAGATGGAATAAAAAAATTAAAAAAACATGGGTAAGATAAAAGAGAGAAAGAAGAGAAGCTTATGAGAAGAGAGAAGAGAGAGAAGCGAGAAGTAGGAGACAGAGAAAGAGAAGGAGAGAAGGAGAGTAGGAAGAGGAGGAGGAGGAGGAGGAGGAGGAGGGGGAGGAGGGGAGGAGGAGGAGGAGGAGGAGGAGGAGGAGAGGAGGAGGAGGAGGAGGAGGAGGAGGAGGAGGTGCCGCGTCTGGGGGAACACACATCCATTCTTGGCTAATCTTATGCAGGTTAAAATGACGAAACTCGAAGCCTGAGACTCTATTTGCATACACGGAGTCCATCTGATTCTTGCTCGTTCCTTCAAGCTTGCATATTGCCAAAACACTCTTAGGAGGAGGAGGAGGAGGAGGAGGGAGAGGAGGGAGAGAGGATGAAGCACGAGAGGAAAGATGCAAGAGAGGAGTGAAAAGGGTGGAGGAAGATGGCTAAGAGGAGAGAGTGAGGAAGGAAGGAAAGAAGGGAGGGATGGGAGGGATGGAGGAAAGGGGGGGGGAGGGAAGGAGGAAGGAGTGCGAAAGGGCAAAAGCTCATATCACTACAGGAGGGCATGGGAAGAACAATTAATGATCTGTGGTGGAGAATGGGCGGCCTCTCTCCACACACACACACACACACACACACACACACACACACACACACACACACACACACACACACACACACACACTCATAGGCAACTAAAAACAAGCTCACTAAGAGAAATTTACATCGTCAAGCATGCAATACCACCCCCCACCCACCCACCCACCCACCCACCCACCCACCCACCCACCCACCCACCCACCCACTCACCCACTCGCCCACTCACTCAGCCTCTCATTCAGTCTTTCTCAATCAGTCATTTGTTTATATATTGAGAAATCATCAGCAGTAGTTTTTTTTTCTTCCTTATCTCTCTCCTTTCTTTATTTTATTTGTTTATCTTATTTTTCTCTATTTCCTTCCTTTCTTCCATGTTTTCCTTACTCTCTTTTTATTTATAACTTTCTTCCTTTCTCTCTTCTCTTCTCTCCTCTCTCCTTCCTTCGTTATTCTTTTGTTTTATATTCAATTCATTCTTTTATTGTATGCTTCCTTCCTTTAATTCTTTCTCTCTCTCTTCCTTTCTTTCTTTCTTTCATTTATTCTTCTTTCTCTCCTTCATCCTTTCTTATGATTTTTTCTATTTTTTCCTCTTTATTCTTTTTTTTTCTTCTTCCAAGTTTTATTTCCCTGTTATTTTTCCTCCTTTTTGATATTGTATTATTTTTTTTCCCCCACTGTAATGTTTTAAAAAATGACTTCTTTCTTATTTCTTTCATTATTATTTTTTTTTTTTCGTATTGTGTGAAGCAATTTTATTTTCTTCCTTCTTTTCTTCTTTTATTAATATTTTTTTTTCCCTGTTCGATAAAATTCCTCTGTATTTTCCTCACCATTGCTTCTTTTTTTTCCTTCGTTCTCTTCACTTTTCTTATTATATTTCGTGTTATTTATACCGTCTCCCCATTTTCCTCCCATTCCCCCTGTTATTCCTCCTCTTCTTTTTACCATTTCTTCCCCATTTCTCATCTCCCTCGTGTTATTTTTATTCCCCCTTCCCCTTCCTCCTCTCACTCTCAAAGTACGACTCCACCCATCCACTCCTCCTCCTCCTCCTCCTCCTTCTCTTCACCCATAGCTTCACCCCATCACCCCATCACAACCTCTATTACTCTCCCCATCTTCTTTCCCCTCAACTCTCCCTCTTTTTTTCCCATTCCTACAACTCCTCTCCACCACCACCACCACCAGTACTACCACCACCACCACCACTACTTTAGAGCGAGAGTCGTAACTTCTCGCTTTACCTGTGACGAAACTTGCTCAGGTGGTGGTGGTGGTGGTGGTGGTGGTGGTGGTGGTGGTGGTGGTGGTGGTGGTGGTGGTGGTGGTCTCTCTCTCTCTCCTCTTTTTTATTGACTCTTAATGTGCTTACTCTCTTTTTTTTCCTCTTTCTCACTCTCTCTCTCTCTCTCCTCTCTTTCTTTCTTTAATGTATGGTAGTGGTGGTGGTGGTGTGTGTGTATGTGTGTGTGTGTGTGTATGTGTGTGTGTGTGTGTGTGTGTGTGTGTGTGTGTGTGTGTGTGTGTGTGTGTGTGTGTGTGTGCGTGTGAAAATGCCTCACACGCTTCACTTTCCCGCCGTAAACCCAAAACCACGCCATCCACTAAGCCACCAAAGCCTCAGACCATAAGACCCAAACATCCATTGCATTAAGTACGATTTTCACCCTAAAATGACCTGTTGCATAGCCTCATCTTGCCCCGAATCCCCGAAATTAAGTGGCTTTCTCGATCTGCAAAGGACTGAGGGAGGAAAGGGAGGAAAGGGAGGAAAGGAGGAGAAAGGAAGAAGTGAGGAGATAACGGAGGAAGAAAGGAAGGCTCAAGGTGGAGGTAATGGTGGTGGTGGTGGTGGTGGTGGTGGTGGTGGTGGTGGTGGTGGTGGTGGTGGTGGTGGTGGTGGTGGTGGTGGTGGTGGTGGTGGTGGTGGTGGTGATGAGGTATTTAAATAAGTGAATCATAGAGGTCCTTCAACCCCCAAATATAGGACCCAACTCAGCATCCTACACACACACATACACACATACACACACACATACACACACACACACACACACACACACACACCCACACTAACATTTCCCCAACGCACTGAAACAAACATTGAGTCGGCCTTTCAATGTTTCCCACGCCCTTTGACCCTCCACAGGACTCGGGGTTGTTGCGGTAGGCTACGTGAGGAGGAAGGAGGACTGAAGGAATCGACTTGAGGACAGCAGGAAGACTGATGTTCAAGGACTCCTCCACTGCTCTGCCTCTCTCCCCTTGTTAGGTATATTACATACGGTTTTCCTCCACTTATAGACTTGTACCACCACCATCACCACCACTACCACCTCCTCTTCCACATCCTCTTCCTTTTACATCTCCAAACTATCTTATTCTCCCTCATCACATCTCCTCTTCCTTTCCCTTACCATCACCACACCTATAATCCCTTTCCACTTCCATTAAACCCCCATTGAGACACGACCTATTATATATCTCTACTCCATCCCTTTTTCATCATCCCATTCCAGTAACACATATCCCTATCCACTTCTATCACATCCCTATACCATCCCGCCCCTGCCTTGCCTTGCCTTGCCTTCCCCTGGTGTGCGCTACCTACACTTTCTCTCGAGTGTTCTGGTGGGGGAGGGGAGGGAAGGGAGTGTCTGTACGTATGCAATCTCTCGAGCAAATAGAGAAAGGGGATTGGCGAGGCTTGTTACCCTCCAGTGCGAGCCAAGAAGCGTGCAGGAGTCGGAAGAGATAAGAGGAGCGACAAGAGCACTGCAAACCAAGAGCAAATATTGTGTAGAAGAGAAACTGAGGCTGTGATTTGTTTTATTCTTCTATCCATCCGTCCGTCTGTCTGTCTGTCTGTCTGTCTTACTCTCTTCCTCTTTTCTTTTTACTCTAACATTTACTCTATCAAGCTTATCATCCCTTCTGTCCCTCCGTCAGTAGGAGTGCACATGCAGGCCTGACTCAGCTCCCTTGGCGGCGGCGGCGGCGGCGGCGGCGGCGTGTTGGGAATGAGGTCATGAGGTCACTTCTAAGGGTACTTCGAGGTCTTAAGGTCCTTTGGCAGATTACATAGCTAAGTATACATATTTTTTCCACCTTATTTCATCGTCATTGTCTTGTTGTTTCGCAAAAGATTACTCTGAGATATTACGAAGTGAATGGCCTTGAGGGAGGGAGGGAGGGAGGGAGGGCGGAGGAGGGGTGGAGGGAAGGGAAAGGGAAGGAAGCCGTGTCAAAAAGGGTTAGATAAGAACTAGAAGGACGAGAGGAAAGCCGGTGGAAGGAAGGTCACTGTCCCCTACGAGACTTGACCTTGCAGTAGCGGGCATCGAGGACAAAGGTTTAGTGCAGGAGGGAAGGTGTTAGTGGGTTACTCCGGCCTCGTCCTCGTTATCCTATTCACCCACTCCGTCCCCAATGCCTTCGTCCTGGCCACCCCACCCACCCACCTACCCACCCACCCACACCCGCACCCAGACAGCACTTCAAAGCCCAGTGATCAGGGTTTATCGGCCACCCGCCTCCTCCACCCAAGCCGCCGCCCACGCCCGCCACTCAGCACCGGCAGGAGGAGGGTCGTTATCAAGGGGAGGGAGGACCAGGCACACCCACCTGGCTACCGACACCACTTGAAGACTCACTACCTGGTATTTCTATCCTCCTTTTGCTTCTAACTCTTCATACTTAACCCTTCTACCTCTCTCTCACTCACACCCTTGCACCTCTCTCTCTCTCTCTCTCTCTCTCTCTCTCTCTCTCTCTCTCTCTCTCTCTCTCTCTCTCTCTCTCTCTCTCTCTCTCTCTCTCTCTCTCT
>JAPQNM010000042.1:11779314-11784314 GCA_029783475.1 Metacarcinus magister
TCCACCTCCTCCTCCACCTATTCCTCCACCTCCTGTAGCTCACACTAGGATACCTTCAAGTTTTCCCAGGTAATTAATCCAGGTAAGACAGGTAGAGTGATGGATCTGAGAGGAACTGAGACGCGGTAAAGATGGAAGGTTTGGATACAGTCGCCAGAGGGAGGAAGGGAGAGTGAGAGAGTCTTAGCGTCTCAGCACCTGTCGAAGCCTCTCCAGAAGCTAGCAAAGGTTAGGTTTTCTCGTCACTGTTAATTGGTTGAGTGATGGGAGTGTGAGGGAGGCGCGGGCGGGTATGATTGATGGGAGGCTGTGTGAGTGGATGGATGGATGGTTGGATAGATGGATGGATAGGCGTCAAACTACTCTTTTTTTTTCGGTCTGTTCTCTTGCTGTTTTTACCGATTTCTTTTTTATTTATTTATTTTTTTTTAACTTTTTTTAATCGTTTATATTTAGCTGTGTAATTTCTTCTTCCTCCTCCTCCTCCTCTTGTGTGTGTGGGTGTGTGTATGTGTGTGTGGGTGTGGGTGTGTGCGTCAATGCTTACGTCCAGTGGATGTGGATGTACGTACGTGTTCAGGCCTGTACACCTTTCTGCATATGAATCAGCTAGTCTGTCTGCCTGTGTGCGTGTCTGAGTGCGTGTGTGTGTGTGCGTATGTCTGGGTATGTGAGGGCGTGAATGTGATGATATGTTTACTAACTGACCGGTCACCCCTCTTAAGTGCGCGGGAAAGTGGGGTGAGAGTGGGTGGGTGGTGAGTGGGTGGGTGGAGGAAGAGGGTGTGGATGGACAGGTGGGTAAGAGAAGGTGGGTGGAGGTGGGTGAAGGTGAGGGAAGGTGGGTGAAGGTGGGTGGAGGTGGGTGAAGGTGGGTGGAACGAAATAGCAACGAAATGGGTTATTAAATAGTAGCTCAATGGATAAGACGAAGTAGAGACGTGGAATAAGTGGAATATTTGAGATGGAGTGGAATGTGGAAGCGTTTATCGGTAAAGTGGAAGGAGGAAGGGAGGGGAAGGGGAAGGGGAAGGGGAAGGGGAAGGGGAAGGGGAAGGGGAAGGGGAAGGGGAAGGGGAAGGGAGATGAGATGAACCGATTGTGGGAATGAGTGGAAAGTTTTAAGATAGTGAGCGAAAGAGATAAAAAAAATAGTTGTGGAAGGAGGGGAGGAAGAGAGGGGAGGAAGAAGAGGGGAAGGGAGGGGAAGGGAGGGGAAGGGAGGGGAGGACATTGGTCACGCTTGGTCGAACAAGCTCTCCTTAGTTATGCTGCTCTGTACAACTCCTCTGGGTGGTCTTCCTCCTCCTCCTCCTCCTCCTCCTCCTCCTCCTCCTCCTCCTCCTCCTCCTCCTCCTCTTCCCCTCCCTTTACCCTGTCCACACATTTCTCTCCCCCTCGCCATTCTCTCCTCTCTCTCCCTGTCCGACTCCTCCAATGCCTCTCCCCCTCACTTCAATCCCCTCCTCCTCCTCCTCCTGCTCAGCTCCACCCCTTCTATCCTCTTTCCACGCCCCTTCACTCCCTTCCCTTCACTCCCTTCCCTTCACTTCCCTTCCTTCCCCTCCTTCCCTTACCGTATATAATGTCTCATCTGTCTTTTTCTTCCACTTTCCGTTATTCCACCGCCTTTCTCCACACTTTCCCTTCCTCTTCCTCCTTCTCCTCCTCCTCCTCCTCCTCTTCCTCCTCCAACTCTCACTTCCTTTTCCTCTTCCATCCACACAAAAGGGAATTGAAGACAGCAAAAAAAAACACAATCGTAACAATTTCGCTTAAAAAAAAATATATAAACTTTAGAAGAAAAAAAAACATTACAATACAATAATAATAATCTATAAGAAAAAGAAAGCGAAAAAAAACAAAAACACGAAATTCATTATATATATTACAAACTCTTAAAAGTGAAAGAATATAAAGTTCTTTCATTCCTTTAGCAACGAAAAAATACAAATAAAATAATAATAATATAATAATAATAATAATAATAATAATATAATAATAATATAATAATAATAATAATAATAATAATAATAATAATAAAAATAAACGCAAGACACATTAAAAATAGAAAATATCAACTATAAATGTAATGATATAATTATTTCTTTCTTCCCTTCACTTAATCTTCTTCTGTTTGCTTTTTTTTTCTTCTCTTTCCTTCCATTTACTTCTTCCTCCTTCACAAGAGAACCTTTCAGACTTCCCTTGTTCAATTTTCTTTCTTTCTTCCTCTCTTTCTTTCTTTCTTTTTCTCTCCTTTCAATCACTCCATCAATGTGTTAAGTGACGTCTGTGTGTGTGTGTGTGTGTGTGTGTGTGTGTGTGTGTGTGTGTGTGTGTGTGTGTGTGTGTGTGTGTGTGTGTGTGTGTGTGTGTTATTTTAAGCCTCCGAGTAATTTTTTAATCAGTCTACTTTATTAACATCAATTAAATCCATGAAGACAAAAATGTGTAATTATGTAACATGCAAATGATTAGTCACAACTCTCTCTCTCTCTCTCTCTCTCTCTCTCTCTCTCTCTCTCTCTCTCTCTCTCTCTCTCTCTCTCTCTCTCTCTCTCTCTCTCTCTCTCGTGATCCTTTCCTCCACAGTTTCTCTTTCCCTCTCTGCTTCCTTTGTCTCCTCAACGTGTTTGCTCCTGGAACACAAGAGTAATCCTTCACCCCGCCCCTCACTCCACACACACACACACACACACACACACACACACACACACACACACACACACACACACACCCACACACCCACACACACACACACACACACACACTCATGTATGCATTCCTACGTACACGCATCCATTCCGACAGTTGTTCATACATATATACATGGGACGCTTGTGCAAAGTCATCATTTTTTTTTTTCACTCCAATTTAAGCTAATGTTCGCCTTCATTCCTTTACTCTTTACTGTAGCCATATTTTCTTCCCTTCCATTCCTTTAGTGTTTATGATTCACTTTGTTTTTCTTCCTGTTTTTCCTTCACCTTCCCTTCCTTCCTCACCACTGGGTATCGGCGGGGAGGCGGGGCGGGGGGCGGCGGGACCCCGATGGGCGCCCGATACACCCGTCAGTTTTGTCATTTGCATACGATACAGGCCGGCTAATGACACACACGCTGCGCCGCGAGAGATCTAAGTAATGGCTGCTGATGTTGGTTAATATATGTTGAGCTTATGTCATGTTGTTTGGGCGAGCGTGGTGAGTGTGGTGGTGCGGGGCGGTGCAAGGTGGGGCAGGGTGGGGCAGGGTGGGGCAGGGTAGGGTGAGGTGGGGTGGGGCGGGTCCTAGTACCGTGAGAAAGGGCAGCTCCTGGCGGGGCGGGGCGGCAGGTGTTGTGCCCCGCGCCTCTCACCAGCAGGCGAGGTCTGTGTTTCATCAATGTGTTTACCTCGAGTCATGATCACGCCCACAGTGTGGAGGCGAGACACACTGAAGTAATATCTTTTTCACTCGAGGCCGCGCAGTGACAGAGGTCGCGGCCTCGCACGCAGCACTGCAACACAATATTAAAAAATTCTGACTGAACCTTTGTTATAGCTTGGCCGCGCGCCGCCCAACGCTGGCCAGGCGGGCGTCAAGCAGGGCTGGTACGGAGTTTTAAACAAGCACTCATTTGCGATCTGTCAACACAGTGTGCGTGTGTGCACACATACATAACTGACGCACTATCTCTAATCTCAACCTTGTCTCAATACAAATCTCAAGACTTGCGCATTTAGAAACCAGCAGGTGTTTCTTTTAAATAACGTCAACACTCCCACGCCTTGGCTAGCCGTCCGTGGGCAGCAGGGTGTGGGCGCCTTGCTGACGGCACACCGCCCCGCCAGCCACGCTAAAGACGCGAGGGAAGAAAAGCATTAAAGAAAGGTCTGGATCACTTGATTGGATGCGCACACTGCCTGCCGACGCCGCCATCAAACACACTGTTTATATGGACCGCAATCTTGACCCTCCCTCCTTCGCAGCCACCCTTGACCCGCCAAGCATCTACAGCCCGTCAACTGACCCCGCCCACCCGTCCCTGCCCGCCCGCCCACCCCCTCTTACACCCTACCGCCCGCCCCCCCGTACCCGACTCACCCACTTGCGTCTCTCAACTTCTCAATTGTTATTTACTGTGTGTTTTCTTGTGTTGTTTGTACGTTAAGGAATGAAGACGTCTTGTACTGAGAGAAAGAGAGAGAGAGAGAGAGAGAGAGAGAGAGAGAGAGAGAGAGAGAGAGAGAGAGAGAGAGAGAGAGAGAGAGAGAGAGAGAGAGAGAGAGAGAAAAGAAAAAAAACACTGAGCTAAACAGATAAACAGACAGGCAGGCAGAAATAAAAGAGTAACCGATAGTCTGTCCGCCGAATAGACAGACAGACAGACAAACAAACGAAAGTGAGAGCAGGTGTTGTCCATTACTAGATGTGTAAGTCTTTTTGGTTTAGCAGTTGTTGTGGTGACGTTGCGTTCACTTATCACTCTCTCACTCTCTCTCTCTCTCTCTCTCTCTCTCTCTCTCTCTCTCTCTCTCTCTCTCTCTCTCTCTCTCTCTCTCTCAAGTGGCCCTCCCCTTAACACCCCCGCCTGCCACCACTACCCTCGACTCCTCACCCTCCTCAGTGCTTCCCTCAACACCTGGAAGCGTAAACAAACAAGACCTTTGCCCTCCACCTGCCGCCGGGAGCACCTGTCCCTCGCCTGGTCCTTGAGAGAGAGAGAGAGAGAGAGAGAGAGAGAGAGAGAGAGAGAGAGAGAGAGAGAGAGAGAGAGAGAGAGAGAGAGAGAGAGAGAGAGAGAGAGGAGTGGAGTGGATAGACAAACATAGAAATCAGCGTTTACAAGTACCTCGACCTCCTTCCGCACAGCAAGAATTGGTGAAGAAGTTCATAAAGACGATAATGGTAATACCTGATGCCCCGACACCGTTAGGAAACACTTTAAAAGACGCTTCCTTCTTATCTTTTGTTCAGGGCACGGACGAGGCTACAACTGTGAGAGAGTAAGTATGTG
>JAPQNM010000042.1:11791814-11801814 GCA_029783475.1 Metacarcinus magister
CACAAAAAACGACGATTGTGCATTTGTGGTCCTGACGCTCCTCACCTGTCTGGGGTAATTTGCTCTCTGTGGGACCCGACGAGAGGCAGTGGGTGATTATGCGTCCCTGTGAACCTTTACTCTTCCCTCCCTTCCTCCTTTTCTCTCTGCACCACCACCACCACCACTACCTCCTCCTCCTCCTCCTCCTCAAGTGACAGGAGAGAAGAACAACAGATCTGTACAGTTTTTAAAGGTGGGAAACTTACTGGCAGACTGTGAGGTGAGGTGCAGATTTCCCGACTAGCCTTGTGTGTTAACGTGTCCCGGGTTTGCTTGACGCTGTGATGCCTGTCAGTTTCTCAGGACCTCGGCGGCGTGTCAGCGAGGACGGCAACCACTGATATGATCTCAAGTCGTCGTAATTACATGGTTTTCAAAGGTAACTAGGCAGTGATCACCCACGTAAACTCTCTTCCCTCTCCCTCTCTCCCCCGATCTCCTCCTCCTCCTCATCATCATCAGTCCTTTTGTTCTCTCTTCTTTTTCTTCTTCCTCTTCCTCCTCCTCCTCCTCTTCTTCACAATCCATCTTCTCTTCCTACTATTTGTTGTTGCAGTTGTTCTTTCTCTCAATCGATTTCTCGCTTATCTTTGCAATTTCTGTCTATTTATTTGTTTCAAACTATCACGTCTCTGTTTCAGTCTTTTTTCATCTTCTCGTCCACCTCCTTCTTTCTCAATTATCACTCCTTCTTCTCTCCTTCTTTTTGTCTTCTTATTAATGTGTACTCTTCCACATCTTCATCTTTCGTTTTGGTCCTGGTCCTCCTCCTCCTCCTCCTCCTCCTCCTCCTCCTCCTCCTCCTCCTCCTCCTCCTCCTCCTCCTCCTCCTCCTCCTCCCCAGTAACTACAACCTCCAAACAGCACGCCACTCACACTAACTAAAATTCGTCACACTTAAAATACCTTCGTTTTCCTCTTGGTCACGCTAAGTTCAGTTTTTTCGTCCAAGAATTGATATCGTAAAGTTGGTCTCCATTTTCGTGCACTCTAAATAACCTTCACCCATTTATTATCGTTGATGTCCTTCGCCTCTCTCTCTCTCTCTCTCTCTCTCTCTCTCTCTCTCTCTCTCTCTCTCTCTCTCTCTCTCTCTCTCTCTCTCTCTCTCTCTCTCTCTCTCTCTCTCTCCTTCACGCTGTCCTTTCATTATCTACCGGATTCCCTTTTTCTTAACTTCAATTTTCTTTTCCCTCTTTCATCATCAATCATTTCATTCGCTTTTCCTCTTTTATCTTTTGTTTTTCTTATTATTCTTTGGTCTTATATCTTGTTTTTTCCCTTTTTCATTTCCAGTTTCCATTCTCCTCTTTTAAGCTACACTCCTCTCCCTCCTCCTCCTCCTTCTCCTCCTCCTCCTCCCACTGCAGCTCCGTGACTCCGCTGATCCTACCATCCTACTCAGTAACATAACTTTACCTCTAATAAAAGGTCTGCAGCGAAATACTTCATTCTTTGTATACTTGATAACCACTATCACTCCAGCACGCATCCCGCTCACCCCACACACACACACACACCCTGCACCCCTGCACCCCTGCATGCACACCCTGCCTCAATGTACCCTGCACCCCACCCACCCTCAAACCCTGCATCTCATGAAACTCACTCACTCACTCACTCACTCATGCACTCATTCATTCATCCTTCTTCCCCTGCCACATCCCCTGCCTTTTTTCACCTATGTTATGTATGTTCACCCTGCCAACACCCTGCTGACACCCTATAACAGTTAAAATCTTACCCCATTTTTCACCCTTTCATACGTACACAAATAGACATGTGTATGTACTCACAAACATCCTACACAGTACACATAACTCACATTCCTACACACAAACATTCACTAATTATATACATCACTAGTTTTCAACCCACCCACACACACACAGACACACACACACACACACACACACACACACACACACACACACACACACACACACACACACACACACACACACACACACGAGTACATTGTAATACTTCAAGTGGAAATACGTGAGGAATGAACACAATGTCTAAACAATACATAAAATAAGAGGCGACAGCATTCCACTGTAAAGCAAGTGGAAGAGAAAGTAGTACAAACAGACACCAAATTGCGAACTGAGAGAGAGAGAGAGAGAGAGAGAGAGAGAGAGAGAGAGAGAGAGAGAGAGAGAGAGAGAGAGAGAGAGAGAGAGAGAGAGAGAGAGAAATACACCTTTCGTCATTTTAAACTACTGATCACTGATAAAAAAAAAAAAAAGCCTTAACGTAACAGATAAGAATTGATAAAAACCAATAACATACTAACAAACCCCCCTCTCCCTCTCTCCTCTCTCTCTCTCTCTCTCTCTCTCTCTCTCTCTCTCTCTCTTTATGACCCCCTCACATTCTGACCTCTCACCCCAAACCACCCCAGAATGTCGCGTCAGAGGTGTGAGAGCAGAGGCACCTCACACCTCACACCTGCCTAGGACCTCACCTGGCAATTAGTGAAGAGGGTCAGTGTTTTGTTAGTAGGTGACGGTTATGCAGACACGAACGCAGAAGAAGAAGAGAGGAGGAGGAGGAGGAGGAGGAGGAGGAGGAGGAGGAGGAGGAGGAGGAGGAGGAGGAGGAGGAGAAGGAGGAGGAGGAGTTAATGACAGTGGGTTAGGTGGGAGAAAGGAGGGTAAGAAGAAGGCCTGAGAAAGAGGGAGAGAGAGAGAGAGAGAGAGAGAGAGAGAGAGAGAGAGAGAGAGAGAGAGAGAGAGAGAGAGAGAGAGAGAGAAAGAGAGAGAGAGAGAACTTAATTATCTGAGCATGTATTTTATTTACTCTCATAGTGGTTTGTCTTGTTTTCGATGCTGACAATTTATACTCTCTCTCTCTCTCTCTCTCTCTCTCTCTCTCTCTCTCTCTCTCTCTCTCTCTCTCTCTCTCTCTCTCTCTCTCTCTCTCTCTCTCTCTCTCTCTCTCTCTCTCCCCACCCGGCGGCGCTCGTGACCTGCTCTCTGGCCAGACACAGACGAGGCTGCATTAAGACACTTCTTCCTCCCACTAACAAATTACTAACGAGTCTCTTGCCCTCACCTGCCCACTGGACGCACCTGTGTCCCACGAACCCCAAGACACAAGCAGAACAGGCGAAACGCACTCCAACGCACCCCGGAACGCACCCAAAACGATAGGCCGGAACGCACGCCACGCCCGAACGAAAGTGAGGCTTCCCGAACTCCTCTGGAAACGCTACGTGTCTGAGCGTTCATTGATACCAGGACACGATCGCCCCAGGTAGGTGGGTGGGTGTGGGGGGGCGGCAGGTGGGTCGCAGGCAGGTGGGTGGTGACGCCAGGGGTGGGGAACAGGTGGGTGGCTGGGTGGGCGCTCCTTCCGTCTGCTGCCGTCGTCGCCCGCTCGTCATTATTCACGCGTCGTCGCTCGCTGTGCCCAGACTCCCAAGGCGTGGCTCTTCCGAGGCGAGGCGAGGCGAGGCGAGGCGGGGCGGGGCGGAGTGGAGCGGGGCGGGGCGGGGCGCTGTGTTTCTAATTATTATATATAGTAGTTGGATCAGCAGCAGAACCTATTACCACCACATTGTCAAGCAATGTTTCCCATCATTATATATTCGACTGGAGGCAGCTCTGGCGGAAAAAAATAGCAGACAATAAAGATACCTGTCGGTATCTCTACATAAAAAAAAATCAAATTAATTCCATCATCTTACAACCTGACTGCAAAGTTTGTGCCTGCCATCTGCCCCTGCAAGGCAGAGTGAGCAGGCCAGGTGTGGCCAAGATAAGAACCTCCAACCACCATCGCCGCTGACTCCAGCACTGCAGGATGCAGGGTTCAACACGCCAACCTCAGGCTGAGCATTGGCCGCCTCGCATGACCCACGGCAGCCAGGCGCGGGGCGAGCCTGGGAGCGACACGAGGCGGGGCGGGGCGGGCTGTGAGCGGGGCGGGCTATGTCGTGACCGAGGCCCAGCCCGAGGCGGCTCCCACGGCGGCCACAACATAACCACCGATGCTCACCTGCCTCGCCACAACCCGCCGCCGCCGCCTAGAAGCCGAGGCTGCCGCTGCCCGCCGCGGGCTGGGGAAGCGTTCCTCGTTAACTCTCGCCTCGCTAAGTGCAGAACAGCGGGCGTGAACCCGAACGCTTGTACCCGAACCCATCCCCCCGCCCCCCTTTGCCTGGCGACTGAAAAGTAACCCTCTCGGTGCCTTAAACCGGGAGTGGGATGGGAGTACGCGGAGCGAAGCATCGGGCATGTGAGTAGGGCATGGGGCATGGGGCATGGGAGCATGGGAGGGCGGCGGCAGCAGGCGTGGTAGAGGTGACAGAGAACAGCCGGGGTGCGTGTGAGCCTTGGCTCCGGGTACGGCAGGGCCCACGGACTGCCTCTGTTGCTTCGCCCCGTTAATCTGTGGTGACGGCCTCGCTCGCTCATCCTGTCCCGCCCCGCATTGTTGGCGTGGGGCGGGCGTGGGGCAGGCAGGGGCGGGGAGAGAGGGTGTCTGATGCAGTTGTCGACATGACTGCCTGACGAAAATTACAAGAAGAGAATGAAGAATGGATGAAGCAGAAGTACATGACAAGCTACATCACCTTCACCACCACCACCACCACCACCACCACCACCACCACCACCACCACCACCACCACCACCACCACCACCATCATCACCACCACCACCACACAACAACAACAATAATAACGAAAAAAAACTTGTCACCATCCGTTTCGCTTCATCTTATCGCCGTCGAGTACAAAAATTCGTATGTGTGTGTGTGTGTGTGTGTGTGTGTGTGTGTGTGTGTGTGTGTGTGTGTGTGTGTGTGTGTGTGTGTGTGTGTGTGTGTGTGTGTGTGTACCTATCCTTTTTTTTCCCCTCCTAAGTAGCTCTGTCACGCGACCTTCAACGAGCTTCACAACATTACACGTGAACCTTATCATCACACTTGTAGTAACGAAGCCAACCTAACCTAACATCCGATGCAACCCAACCTCAACTAAACCTCAACCAAACAAACCTCAACCCAACCTCAACCCAACCTCAACCAAACCTCAACCTAACCTCAACCCAACCTCAACTAAACCTCAACCAAACCTCAACTAAACCTCAACTAAACAAACCTCAACCCAACCTCAACCCAACCTCAACCAAATATAAACCAAACACCAATTCAAACACCCATGAAGAAAAAAAAACACCAAATAAAACAAAAAAAAAGAAAAAAAACAATGCAACACAAAGAAGAAAAAAAATCAAAAACACTAAATGAAACACAAAGAAAAAAAAAATCAAAAACACTAAATGAAACACAAAGAAAAAAATAATAATACAGAATCAAACACACACACACAACCCAGAGAAACAGAAAACAAGTTAACTCCAGAACACATTAATAAAACTAATACAAATATGTACTAAAAATATAGAAACCAGACCCATGAGAAAGAAAACAAAGAACACACACACACACACACATCCAGTTTTCGTCGCACACCTGCCTGTAATCATTTAAATACCTGTTGAAGGTCACTTGGAGTTGAACAATTTGACTTATTTAATCCTTGTACTCACTTCTCTTTTTTGCATATTCATAGTTTTTACTCTCTCTCTCTCTCTCTCTCTCTCTCTCTCTCTCTCTCTCTCTCTCTCTCTCTCTCTCTCTCTCTCTCTCTCTCTCTCTCTCTCTCACTTATCCATCCCACATCTACCTTATCCTTTGACCTCTGAAATAATAAAGAAAATAAGGTACCAGCAGCCTTTCTCCCCTACCTGACCTTCTCTACAGTTTAAGGAGTCACTATGGAAGATCAAGATACAGAGATATACTAACACAACCACTAGTGTCCCAACCCAACCTCACTGCCTTCTACAGGAGTGCCCCCACGCGCGGCCCTCCCCTATGGTTCCTCGTTTTCTTTCAGTTAACGGAGCTTCCCCATAGCAAATTAGCGTAATGGGAAGGTAATGGTGACAGTAATGGTGACGACGGGACGGTGACGGGGCTTGATAAGGGTGAGGAATGGTGAGGGGAAGGGGTGGAAGAGTGTGCGAGGAAGGGAGGGAGAAAGGGAAGGTAAGGTAAGGGTGAAAAGGCTTACTGAGGTGGTTAAAGGGAGCAAGATGTGGGCCTATAGTGTATTATTGCCTAAGGGAGAGAGATAGAGTGGAAAGGGAGGGAAGGGAGGGAGGGAGGGAGGCAGGTGATGGAGAGGATGGGAGTAACAAACTAGATGATTAATGTGACTGATTTATTAAATGTAACTGATTTATTGAGAGAGAGAGCGTGTGAGAAAGAGAGAGAAAGAGAAAGAGAGAGGGAGATTTAAACACATACATACATATACACACACATATATACACACACACACACACGCAAGACAAAGGTAGCCACGTTAAAACATAAATAAAAGCCACACATACACTTGAGATTTATGAGATATTGAAACCTCACGAAGCAACAGAATCTCAGCCTTCACGGTAATGCATCTTAGAGCCCAGCATCCCCAGCATCCCCAGCATCTCCAGCATCCCCAGCACAGCATCCCTCATCTCCTCTGTGATTAATCTCCAACTATCTCTGAAATTAATCGCCCCGCCCCATTAATACTGCTGAAGGAAGGGGTGAGGGGTGAGGGGTGAGGGGTGTGAGTGCCAGGGTAAAGGTGTGGGTGGGTAGGGGTGAGGGTTAAAGGGGTGGAAGGAAGTGATTCATATACAGGTGTAGGTCATTCTTAGGTAGGTGTGTAATGGGGTGTAAGTGTGGTGTAAGATGTAGGGTGTGTGTGTTATGTGTGTGTGTGTGTGTGTGTGTGTGTGTGTGTGTGTGTTGTGTGTGTGTGTGTGTGTGTGTGTGTGTGTGTGTGTGTGTGTGTTCTTTTGTATCTTCTTACATACAGATTGCTACCCTGTCCTAGTACGATTATCATTGCCTTCTCTTCTCCTCCTCCTCCTCCTCCTCCTCCTTCTCCTCCTCCTCCTCCTCTTCTTGCACTCCTTCTCTATCTTATTACAACACTCCCTTAATTTCCTTCCATTATTCTGAGCCTTCATACTTCTCTTTACTCCCTTTCTCTACATCACTCCTTCCTACTCTAATCCTCTTCACGATCCAACTTCTCCTCCTCCTCCTCCTCCTCCTCCTCCTCCTCCTCCTCCTCCTCCTCCTCCTCCTCCTCCTCCACGCCCATCGCCTCATCCAGTGCACGGCGGGAGCTCCAGCACCCAGGATGGACTCATTCATCACGAGACGATGCTGGTGTGCGATAGAGCAGTCACCGACACCAGCGGCTGAGTCCGTGGGAGGCTGAGGCCGCGGCAACACGAGTCCAGAGGGAGGGTGGGAGGGAGGGAGAGAGGAAGAGAGGGAAGAAGGGAGGGAGGGAGGAAAGGATGAGGGATGGAAGTAAGGTAAGGAATAGAAGTGGAAAAAGATGAGCCACAGAAGCAAGTCATTTCAGGTAATGTTGAAGGGAGAAAATGTTATGGATTTGAAGATATGTTTTCCAAGGTTAAGAGGTAAAGAAAAGGAATGTAAAGAGTATAGCTAGTGGTATTTAAAGAGGAAATGATTGCAGTGAGATATAACACGTTGGGGGAAAATAGAAAAAGGAACCTTAATAAAGAGAAGAAACAGAAAGGAAATAGAATTAAAACCTCACCATGTTATCATAATGAAGGTAATGAGAAAAGAAAAACAGGAGAGAACACGGAGCGCCACCAGACAGATAGGTAATTAAGAGATAAAGGAACAGGGAGAAGAGAAAAGCAAATAAGGAATAAAGTAAGATAAGAAAAACTAATGAAAACGAAAATAGCGTCAGTGGAGGAGGAGGAGGAGGAGGAGGAGGAGGAGGAGGAGGAGGAGGAGGAAGAAGAGGAGAGAAACAACATGAACAACAGGAGAAAAGCATGAGAAGGAGGAGGAGGAGAAGAAAAGGAAAAGGAGGTGGAGAAGAAGGAGGAGGAGGAGGAGGAGCACTCAGACCATTAAAGGAGGTACTGGGGAAGGTTATTATAAAATTCTCGCCCACCGGCTCCTCCTCCTTCATCACCGTCAGTAGCAAGGCCCCGTGACACATTAAGGCGAGTGGGGGGGCGGGACGGGGCAGGGCGGGAAGAGGCAAGGTAATTTTCAAGTTTGTGTAGGTACAGAAAGAGGGGAGAAGTAAGGACGAAGAGGATAAAGGAAAGGGGAAGGGTAGAGGTGTGATAGGGCAAGGTGAAGGGGCAGAGGGGAAGAAGGGAGGAAGGACGTAGGAGGAAGGATATGAGGGAGTAGGGAGTGGGGAGTAGAGGTAGGATAGAGGAGTAAGGTAAGTGAGGAGTGTTAGAGGAGGGAGAATGAAGAAATATAGTGAGGAAAGAGGAGTAAGGGAGTGCGGCAGGTAGGTCAGGAGGCAGGAAAGGGTGAGGTAAGGGAGGTAAGGGAGGGAGGTAAGGGAGGAGGGAGGGATAAGACAAGGGGGGGGGGCGCACTGCGGGTGTTTGATTGACGTCACACCCTTGCCTGCACCACACACACACACACACACACACACACACACACACACACACACACACACACACACACACACACACACACACACACACGCTGGCTCAATAAATGCATCTTGCTTAGACACGAAAGAAAATGCGAAAATAATCAAATATTAACGTTACAACTTAATTAATGATACAGCCTAAGAAATAAATATTACCTAACAATAAAAATCTCTCTCTCTCTCTCTCTCTCTCTCTCTCTCTCTCTCTCTCTCTCTCTCTCTCTCTCTCTCTGGTACTTCCCTCTAGCATATTCATTTTGTTCTGCCTATTTTCATCTCCCATCTTCACCCTGTCCCCGCCTCATCACACCCTCCACTGCCTATCCTTCCCTTCCCACCAGTCATCACGTCTCTCTAGTAAACACTGATGTCCCTCTCTATGTCTCTCTCCTATCCATCTTTATTTATCTGTATTTACATATCATTCACTCCTATTATCTCCTATGTTCCTCCTTTTCTTATCGTCCACTTCTATCTCCTTCTGTGTTTTATCTATTCCTCGTGTATCTTGCTTTTATCAGTTTGCCTTTTCTCTTTTATCGGCCATCCTCTCCTTCCCTCCTTCCTCCCCCCCCCGCCCCCTGCTGATGGATCGCGTGCATAAGGTGGCCGTGGATCCCCCGAGCATCGCCAACAAGGCCGTAATTTTGCAGGAGTCACAGCCCGCTGCCGCTCGCCCTCACCCGCCTCTGCCCGCCCAATGGTAAGGAGACACCGGCCAGCCTACCGTCTCGGCCTGGGAGAGAACTTCACCCTCTGCACAGGTAACTCTTTTTGTTACCTGTGGTGGGTTTCAATTCACGCCATGTTCCGCATCTTTGTGGTGGTTCGTTATATAAAGATGTGACGTTACTAAAGCCACGTCTCCATCCCCGGGCAGAGTTAAGCAGGGCGTCTCGGGTTGGATCAAAGGACCGAGTTCGCACCTCGCCGTGTTCTCCAGGGTGAAAGCGGCCTCGCTCGCCACTTGGTACAAAAGTTAATCGGTCGTAACTCCCTCCAGAGACCCGCCGAGCGTATATGGACCAGTTTTCGAGGCAATTTTCTCATTATCAGCTATTTGTAGCGGCACAGAGGCCGGCTCGGGCGTGAGGACGCAAATTTATGGCACCAAGTGATTTACGGTGGTTGGAAGTGGGTTACAGTGTGTGTGTGTGTGTGTGTGTGTGTGTGTGTGTGTGTGTGTGTGTGTGTGTGTGTGTGTGTGTGTGTGTGTGTGTGTGTGTGTGGAGGAAAACATGAATACTACGGATGCTGTGAGGGGCTGTGGTAATGCCGGGCAGCAGCAGGTGGCGTGCACTGCAGCTGACACCACTGAACCTTGCCTCTCCCCACCACCCCCCAACACCCACCACCACCCATCCCTCCAACGGAACAACACAAGAAGAAGAAGAAGAAGAAGAAGCAGCAGCAGAAGAAGAAGAAGAA
>JAPQNM010000042.1:11806814-11819314 GCA_029783475.1 Metacarcinus magister
AGTTGACCTTCGCTAGGTTTCCCCCATGTACCCATTTACCGTCCACCCCTTACAGATGCAGGGTAACGGATGGGTGGGCCTGGCATCAGTAGGAACTCGAACCCAGGAACAGATTTAAAGTGATAACCATTCCACCAAGACAGAATTTAGGTGATAATATAAATGTTATCACTGTTATTAATGCCACTTCTGCCACTTCTACCACCACTGCTACTTGTCCGCTAGGTAAAAGCAGCAGCAGCAGGTCGCAGCAGCAGGCCGCAGCAGGAGCCATTACACCTGTACGCCGCCACAAATTAGGGTGATTAAGAAACATAATTGGGCTGCGTTAACTACCCCTAAAGCCGCCCGTCCGTGCCTTGTTGAGTAACACCGGCGGGGCACACAGTAACACCTCCACACACCGCCACAACACCACCACCACCACCACCACTACCACCACAGAGGAGGAGGTTGTGTGGTGTTGTGTTGCTGTGTGTGTTTGTGTTGCTTGCTGTGGCGCTGCGGTGGTGTGCTGTGTATAGTCTGTGTTGCTGTATTACATTTCTTTTGTTTTTTTTCTGAAAGGATTATGCGAGTGAGTGATTTAATATTTTTTTCTCTTATGATTTTTGTAGACATTTTTTTCTTATTCCTCTATGTCATCGGTACTGTCATTCCTTTTTTTACTACAACAATACTATGAGAATTAATCATTTACTTACTCACTTTCTTTCCACCTCTCTCTTTCTCCACCTCTTTCTCTTCCTACCCTAATGTTCTACCAGTCCCTCCTCCCTCCCCCTCCTCCTCCTCCTTCCTTCCTTCCATCATTACTCCACCGTCAGCCTTCTCCTCCCTCCGACAACCTTCGCCCTCGTCTCCATCAGCGTGAAACAAAAGCCGGGCGAGGTGGGGCGGCGTTCTAGCGGCGTTACTGGTGTCAAGGAGGCAAGGGGCCGCGTCGGAACACCGCTGAGGAGATGTAGAACACTTCATTTGACTTTTAAAACGGGTGATGAGTGAGCTGGGATGGTAGGGTGGGGTGAGGGGGCGGTAGGGCTGAGGTGGGGGTATGGGTTGAGGGGGGGTAGGGGTGAGGGCCGCTGCGGGGGTGAAGGAGCAACACGCGCGGGCTGCTCCTGATGGGGTGGGTGCCTCCTTTTGAACGGCAATGTGCTCTCTCTCTCTTTCTTTCTCTCTCTATCTCTCTTTTTTTTTTCTCTCTCTCTCAACCGGAAAGTCTCCTCTAGTTATGATAGTCTCCAATGTCTTCCCCTCCTCCTCCTCCTCCTTACATCCTCCCCAACTGCTCCTCCCCACCCCACCCACCCCCCACCCTCTCCTCTCCTCTTTTTCCCCAACTATGCAACAATAGCTTCCGGGGCTTCCTGTTTGTTTTAGTCAACCTCCTCCTCCTCCTCCTCCTCCTCCTCCTCTCCTCCTCCTCCTCCTCCTCCTCCTCCTCCTCCTCCTCCTCCTTCTACGGTACAAATAATGCTTGCTAAAGGCGTGTATTTTTCGACTTTCTCTTCCTAGTACATTTGAGGAGAGAGGAAGGAAGGCATGTGGAGGGAAGAGGGGGTGAGGGAGGAAGATAGGAAGAGGGAGTGAGGGAGGAAGATAGGAAGAGGGAGTGAGGGAGGAAGATAGGAAGAGGGAGTGAGGGAGGAAGATAGGAGGGGATGAGGGAGGAGATAGAAGGGGGGTGAGGGGGAGGAGAGGAAAGGTGGAGGGGAGAGGGGAAGAAAGGAGGTGAAATGGGCAAAATGGTTCTTTTGTGAAATCTTAGTGAAATGATTTTTATGTTAATAGAGGTAGTTATGTAGCGCTCTCTCTCTCTCTCTCTCTCTCTCTCTCTCTCTCTCTCTCTCTCTCTCTCTCTCTCTCTCTCTCTCTCTCTCTCTCTCTCCCGGTAAACAAAGCGATAAAGTCACAAACATGAAAATATGACCAACAAAGAAGAAGAAGAAGAAGAAGAAAAAAAATCAACTAGACCAGACAGAACGCAGACTCATAAAAAACGGAAGGAGGGAGAGAGAGGGAGACGGCGGCGGCAGTGGTGGTGGTGATGGTGGTGGTGGTGGAGGTGGTGGTGGTGGTGGTGGTGGTGGTGGTGGTGGTGGTGGTGGAGGCAGCCGATAAATGGACAAAGCAACGCCCTCCATCCATTGCCTCCACCACCACCACCACCACCACTACCACTACTACTCCACCTCCTCCTCCACCACTACCTACACCTCCTCGCTGTCTTCTCCATTCACAACACAAACTACAACACTACAATACAAGCTTAAAGAAGGACCATCACACCTTCTACCTCCTCCTCCTCCTCCTCCTCCTCCTCCTCCTCCTCCTCCTCCATCCTGTTACGACCTTCTTTAAATCGTAAATGTGGAGTCAACTAAAGAACTATAATTCAATAAGCTGTTTTTCTTACTTTTTCTTAGCCTCTCTCTCTCTCTCTCTCTCTCTCTCTCTCTCTCTCTCTCTCTCTCTCTCTCTCTCTCTCTCTCTCTCTCTCTCTCTCTCTCTCTCTCTCTCTCTCTCTCGGATTCGGATGCGGACCTCACAAATTCCCTTCCCGGCCTCCGTGTGTATTAAGATAGTGTCTCTGAACCGGCATTCCCCCGCGTGTGGTTGGCGCGCGGATAAGCTGATCTTTAGAGCGTCTTAACCTGCGCTGGCCGACGGTCTACGGATATCTGGGTTCGATTCTCGCCCTCGTCTGCATTCTTTATATTTTTTGTGTCGAAATGGAGGTAATGAGGTGAATGTTTGAGTGTAAAGATAAGGAGGAAGATGGGTTGATAGTAGAAATGATGGGAGATTGATAGATGGAGTAGAGTAGGGTAGAGTAGAGATAGATAGATAGTTTGTTGAGTAGATGGGTTGATAAGATAAAAGGTTAGGTAAGGTAAGGTTAGGTTTGATTATGTTAAGTTAAGTTAGGTTAGGTTAGATTAGGTTAGGTTAGGTAAGGTAAGGTAAGATCAGGTTAGGTAAGGCTAGGTTAAGTTAGGTTAGGTTAGGTTAGGTTAGGTTAGGTTAGGTTAGGTTAGGTTAGGTTAGGCTAGGCTAGGCTAGGTTAGGTTAGGTTAGGTTAGGTTAGGTTAGGTTAGGCTAGGCTAGGTTAGGTTAGGTTAGGTTAGGTTAGGTTAGGTTAGGTTAGGTTAGGTTAGGTTAGGTTAGGTTAGGTTAGGTTAGGTTAGGTTAGGTTAAGTTAGGTTAGGTTAGGTAGACAATTCAATAGATGGAAGGAAAGATATACAGTTAATAGAATTCCACTCAAGTCTGTCATCACATGTAAAAAAAAAAAAAATTGAGGTGTGGAAGACCAGTTTTAATTTTGATGTTAATTATAAAAACAATTTAGGTGACGCTCCTCTTTGTCTCCTGGGCGAGAATTTCCGAAATAACAAGTTTTACAAATGACATCCACATTCACCTTTAATTACCTGCCACCCCCTTCCACTTCCCCTCAAATCCTGTCCTACCTTACCACCTACCACCTGACGCTATACTCTCGACTCCCTCCCCCACTACACCACTCCTAAAATGTCCCCCCCACCCCACCACCACTTCCTCTTAACCACCACCACCACCACCAGCACCAACAACACCATCCACACCTGTTCTCCTTCACTCATCCACTCATCCATATTTATGTATCCTTTCTCTTTTGCCTTAATTCATCCACTTGTATTCTTCCTCTCTACATCCACTCCTACATCCACTCCTTCATCCACTTCCTCGTTTCTATTGTTTCCTCTGAATAACTCGAGCGCAAAAAGGAACGAAGGGAAGAGAGAGAAAAAATAGTAAGGAGAATGGACGGAAGGTAGAGGGATGAAGGGAGGGATGGAGGGAGATGGAGGGATGGAGGGATGGAGGAAACAGCTGAGGGTGGTCGCTGTGAAGAAAGTTTGTGGTTCAGGAGGAAGGAGATAACACTAATGAGGAAGCTTTACCTGTTCCTCGATAACCACACGCTACCTGTCCCACCCTTCCCTGCATCTCCCTGCCTCTCCCTGTCTCTCCCTGCCTTCCTCCCTCCCTGCCAACCTTCTTTTTATTGATGTTGATGTTGTTGTTGTTGTTGTTTTCTTGTTTTTGTTTTGTAATGACCTATTCTGGTTTTACATTATTTTTTCTCTATCTCTCTATCTCTCTTTTTCCTTCCATTCGCATAACAGACAATATCACTTCAGCACACACACACACACACACACACACACACACACACACACACACACACACACACACACAGGAGGACCCACACCATCATTTGTTATGGTCTCAAGGCCTTAATGACCGCTGACCGCCCCCCCGGCCCCCCCCTGACACTCACCGACTTCCCTTCCCCCCCTTTTCCTCCCTCCCTCTCTTCCTTCCTCTCTCTCCACCTCCCTCCGTCACTCCTCTTCCCACGCCCTTACTTCTCACCATTATTCCTTCCTCGTATTCTTCCTTCCTTTCTTCTTTTAGCCTTGATTACCTTCCTTCTTTTGGGTTTCTTTCGCAAATTCAAGACACAGATTCATTCGTCTTCCTCCTCCTCCTCTTCTTCTTCTTCCTCCTCTTCCTCCTCTTGGCTTTCATCCCTTCCCTCCTCACGTCCTCGCTAATAAACACTATACTTTCTATTCTCTCTCTCTATTCTCTCTCTCTCTCTCTCTCTATTCTCTCTCACTTATGCCCTTCCGTTACCCTTCCCTTCCCTTTATTTTTTTCCCATGGCCATACAGCTCCTTTAATGCTCCTCCTCCTCCTCCTCCTCCTCCTCCTCCTCCTCCTCCTCCTCCTCCTCCTCCTCCTCTACCATAAAGTCGAAACCAAAAGGTGACAACGTAACTCTCACAAACTTTTCCTCTGTTCTCTCTTTCTCTCTCTCTCTTTCTTTATCTCCATGTCCTCCTTTCACCTTTCTAACCTCTTCCTTTCTTTCTCCCTCCACTTACACCCCCCATCTCTCTCTCTCTCTCTCTCTCTCTCTCTCTCTCTCTCTCTCTCTCTCTCTCTCTCTCTCTCTCTCTCTCTCTCTCTCTCTCTCTCTCTCTCTCTCTCTCTCTCTCGTTGTAGGTCCTAACGAAGCAGAACAAAAAAAAGTGTACAAGCTCAGCGGTAATGTACGAGGCGGTCGAGAGAGAGAGAGAGAGAGAGAGAGAGAGAGAGAGAGAGAGAGAGAGAGAGAGAGAGAGAGAGAGAGAGAGAGAGAGAGAGAGAGAGAGAGAGAAAGATAAACAAGACAGAAGCGATTGGAAGAGAAAAAATAATTGAATAAAAAGAAAAACAAGAGAGGGAAAAAAATAAGGATAAAGGAGAAAAAATTAATGAAAATAATCAAACAAAATTATAAAAAAAAATATATATATAGCAGAAAAAAAATTGATAAGTTAAGAAGAAAAACAAATAACAAAAAAAATAATGAAAAGAAACAGAACAAAAAGAAAGAAAGAAAGAAAGAAAAGACAATGCAAACAGAGACAACAAGAAGAAGAAGAAGAAGAAGAAGAAGAAGAAGAAGAAAGACAGAGAACAAGTGACACGATCGAAAGAAAGGCAAGAGAGACAAGGCGAACGAGGGAATAATAACAAGGAGGAGAACAAGGGACAAAGGGGACGTGACGAGGGAGGAAGAAGAAGAAGAAGAAGAAAGCACAAGGGAAGAGGAGGAGGGAGGAGGAGGGAGGAGGAGGAGGAGGAAGAGGAAGAGGAGGATTACTATAGGACACAAACAAAGCTTCCTTTCATACCATTTAACTTTGAATCAACGTTGGGAGGAGGAAGAGGAAGAAGAAGAGGAGGAAGAAGAGGAGGAGGAGGAGAGAGGGACATGAGAAGACAGGACCAGCTAAGAGGGGAGGGAGACATGAGGAGGAGGGAGAGACAGGAGGGGAGACAGGAGGGGGAGACAGAGGGGGAGACAGGAGGACAAGGGAAGTGACAGGCGTGAAGCTGACCACTGAACGGGAGGATTGGTCTTACCTGTCACCTAGACCATCAATTACCTGGCGTTGATGCACTTCAATGTGTTTACGACGAGACCCTCACACTGACGCAAGGCTATGGGGGGGGGGGTGAGGAGGGGGGGGGAGGGGGAAGGGGGGGGAGGGGTTGTTAGTATACTCTTGTTCTTGTGTATACCTCTTGTTCCTCTTGTTATGGGAGTGTATAGAGGGTGGGCAAGAGTGTGTGTGTGTGTGTGTGTGTGTGTGTGTGTGTGTGTGTGTGTGTGTGTGTGTGTGTGTGTGTGTGTGTGTGTGTGTGTGTGTGTCCTTCTAAATTCCTCTCACCTCGTTTCCTTGCTCTGTGTCTTACATAATCTTCTTTTAACTCCTATCTATTTTCTCTCGTCTTTCAACAACAACAAGAGAAAAAAAGAAGTAAGAAGAAGAAGAAGAAGAAAATATATCAAACTACGAAAATAATAATACAACGAAGAAGAAGAAAGAGAAGGAGGTCGATAGCGATGACAAGAAAACAGATAGAGAGAGAAGCAGGACGAGAAAAGATATAAGAGAGAGTAAGGAGGAGGAGAGAGTAGGAGGAAGGAGAAGCAGGAGGAGGGGGCACAAGAGGAGGAGGAGGAGACAGAGGAGGAGGAATAGGAGGAGTAGGAGGCAGGCAAATATAACTCGAAACACGGCGGGGATGGCAAGCATGAGTGACAGGTAATTTCGCGAGGAAGGTAACCTGTACCCCGTGGCAGCTCCCCTCCGCAAAACAAATGAAACAGATGAAGGCCGTGTGGGCGCCTGCAGCCTGACGCCCCACCATTAGTCTCCGTAACACCCGCGACCCGACTCCGACTTGATGGCTACCTGCTGCTGCTACTGGCTAAGGATGGCTGAGGGTGAGTGGGTGACGTAACGGCCTTATCTGGGTACGGTTGGGATAATGAGTATGGCTTCTTAACACGGTTGGGTATGAACGTATGGCTGATATAAAGAAGATAAGGTGTATAGATAAGATAAGGTTAGGTATGAGTATGGCTGAACATGTCTGATATCGATAAAATAAGGTTGGGATAACGAATATAGCTGAACATGGTTGAGTAAGATTATATGGCTGATATAAATAAGATCAATGGCTGTCTATAAAGCCGAGTAATGATGCGTACTAATAAATAAAGTTAATGTAAGGGAAATGCAACTAAGATGGCTATGTCTGGGTATGAGGAGAGAGCTGACAAGGCTGGGCTAGGCTGGCACGTCAGTAGGGTTGAATTGAAGATGACTGGGCTGGTAGAATGAGTGACAGAGATAAGAATGGCAGAGGTAACAGATGACTCATGAAACAAAGAGGCTGGGAACGGTGTGAGGGGCTTCGAAATAGTTATCAGGTAGGGGTACAGGTAGGGGTGAGCTGACAATTAAGGTAACACGGCTGACAGGGGTGAGGCAGGTTGGCAGGGAGGTAGGTTGGTAGGTAGGGTAAGGTTGGCAAGGGTAAGGCCACGTTTTAGCACCTTTAAAGTCTTAACAAAAAAAGATCCCATAACCGCATCTCCTTCTCAGCTTCATCTCCGCTGCTAATGTCCATAAAATTAAATGTGTCGGATAATTTACTGAACAGATGTCGGTAGTAGTAGTAGTAGTAGTAGTGTGTGTGTGTGTGTGTGTGTGTGTGTGTGTGTGTGTGTGTGTGTGTGTGTGTGTGTGTGTGTGTGTGTGTCGGCGCTTAAGGAAATAAACACACGCTACCTTCTTAACTTTCACTAGTAGCTTGCAAGTATATAATTTGACTGCTACACTTAAGGAAATGTGTGTGTGTGTGTGTGTGTGTGTGTGTGTGTGTGTGTGTGTGTGTGTGTGTGTGTGTGTGTGTGTGTGTGTGTGTGTGTGTGTGTGTGTGTAGGTAGGTAAGCACACACGTACACATACACACACAAAATCATTACAGGTAGAGAAGGAGGAGGAGAAAGGAAAAGGAAAAGTAAGAGTAGGAGGAAAAAGATGAGAAGATGAAGCAATATAAGAAGAAAAAGAAGATGGAAACAAAAAAGAAACAGGAGTAAAAATAAAAATAATCACCAGAACAAGAATACAGACTAAAGAAGGAAAGAAAGTGAGACTGGAGGAAAAAGAGAGAGGAGGTAGTGGTGGAGAGGTGTAGGAAGAGAAAGAATAGAGAGAGGAGGAAGGAAGAGGGCGCTTTGACCCTTGGTGGGGAATGTTCTTGTGGTCTGGAGGCAGTAAGTGACATCCGGTAGCCTGAGACCCGCTCGTGGGAGGAACACAACACAACACACGGGGACGGGGCACCCAGACCAAGACCGAGACTAGGTGAGGATAAACTCGCTCAAGAAAACAAAATATAAACGTAACTAATGAGGAAAGAAAATGGAATGGAATGAATAACTGAACGAAGCGTAGATAAAAAAAAAAAAAAGGCGAGAGAATTTGATAGAATGTCTGACCAAACGATTGAATATAAATGAAATAAGAGAAATATAAATAATGGAAATACATAGCTAATAAAAAAAAATAATCTATTAATATAAATGTGAAAACGAAATAGTAAATAGGTATCAATAATTTTTTTTTCAACAACTCAACCAAACTTAAACCAGACCAAAAACAACAACAAATAAAACACCACCACAATTCAACACCCTTAACATCACCACTAACACAACTTCGAAGAAACTCAGACGAGACAGAGATTTCAACGCAGACAGGATAGTGAGCCGCGACCTTTCCTTCCCTCCTTCCCTCCTTCCCTTCTTCCCTGCCTCTCTATCCGCGTGGTTGTGGCCGGGGGCGGAACGCAGGACCCTCTATGCCGCCCCACAGCAGCCCCTTCCTCACCCTCGCCCACAGGAGGATAAGTAGCCGCTACGAGCCTAAAACACGGTCTGATATTTAGATAAAGACCTCTGAGTTACCCTGGTCAGTCGCCATCTTGTTGTGTGTGCGTGTGTGTGTGCGTGTGTGTGTGAGTGAGAGCGCTAAGAAGAAAAATATAATGATAATAATGAGACAATAATCTTTTAACCCCCCTAAGTGCTTGTCTACTTGAACCTAACCAAAATTTCAAGGTCTTGGAACTAAATAATAAAATAACTAGAAGGAAACATATACAAGGGTTTTTTTTCTATTTAATCCTGACTAAACATCCAGAGTCTTGCAACACACACACACAGGAGTAGCGTTGCAAAGATATATGAAACACACCATGAGGTCGTATGTGTAGGTTTTTACGGACCAGCAACACATTAGGAACATTACCACTGACAACACTGACGATAGGATGTGCAACACGCTGGGAGGATCTTATGTATGTGTGTATGTGTGTGTGTGTGTGTGTGTGTGAGCCTAACGACGTTTTTTCATACACTTGCAACACACGTAATGCAACAACAATACTATCAAGTGAAATTAAATGAAAAAACACTGAATCTACTTTTACAAACAAAGAAAACAACAAGACAGGAATCATTAACACCAAGAAATACACAAGAAAGAAAGAAGAAAGAATAAAAAAAAAAAGAAGAAACCCAAACAGTTAAAAAGAGTCTAAAACAACAATTCTTAATTTATATTCTTTAATGATTATCTTGGTCCTCCATTTACACCTGCCGCACATAAACACTTAACCTCCCTAATTAACAATCCCCAGGTGGTAAGTAAGTACACCCAAGCCCTCCCTCAGAACAAAAAGAAAACGAACACTATAATCCCACAAAGCATCTGCCTCGTTAGCATCAGTGGCTTAACCTTTTCCTTTATATATCATCCCAACGCGGACGGAGTGAGAGCAAAAGTAATATAATAATAATAATAATAACCAAACTTAACCCCAGGAGCCTCAGCAGAGACCCCTGGCGGCGCGGAACATAAGTTGAGAGGACTCGCAGCCGGTATCTGAGACGGGCAAAGCAAGCGAGGAACCGTGAAGGGGAGGAAGACCAAGACGATTACAAGGCCCCCGAAACCCTCCTTGTGGGATGCCGGGAACACTTGTTTAAGGGAGTGAGTCTGCAAGGGAGGTAATGACCCGCCCTCCCGCCAGGCGCTCTGTTAGTGATTAAACTCATTTGAAGCAGAGAGAAACAGAGAGGGAGAGGGAGAGAGAAGTGTGTATTAATTGCTTGCTTTTATTATATTTATTCGGATGATTGCCTCCTCCTACTCCCCTTCTACTTGCTTTCTCCTTCTTATTGTCTCTCCCCTGTTTTACTACTCTATTCCTCCCCTTCCCCTTCTCCATGTCACTCCCCTGCCATTGCTACCCTCCTTTCCTCTCTTCCCACACACCCCCTTCCTTCCTTTCAACCCTTCCTCTGGCTCCTTCCCGCTGTGTAACCAACGAGAAACATCAATAACTCATCACGTTTTCCAGTTGAAGGATGAAAACGTAAAAAAGAAACTATCGTGTTCATTGGTCACTGATTTCACTTCCCCCGCGGCGCTGTTACTGAATCCCTTCCCCTCGCCGTCCTTCACCGCTCCTCTGTCTATCCATTACGTCTTTCCTAACCTTTTTTAATTCTTTTTTTTTTTTGTATGTGTCTATTCTTCGATTAATAAACAAGTGAAGGCTGGGATCACCTGGCTTTATAATGGTGTTCGCGGCTTCCTTATCGTCGGTGGGATGATATATAGTTTTACTTGGTTGTTTCTGTAAGCGAGTTTTTGCCTGGATCGTCCTTTGTGGTCGGCCATTAAGGTTCCGTGTCCCTCCCCTTCCACGCCGCGACGCCTTGACACTCCTAAGTAAAAATCACACCAAAGCTGGAGTTATGCACTAATTGGACGGGACGAGAACGGCCGTGCGCCATTAGGGGCCGACCCACCCGACGGACCCGGACTCACTGTTGCCACATGAGCCGCACCGATGACCCGCCATGCACCACTTCACCGCCCATTACCAAGGCTTGTTCTCGTGAAGACTATTTTCGCGCCGCACTGTGGGAACCGCCTCGCGTGTGTGTGTGTGTGTGTGTGTGTGTGTGTGTGTGTGTGTGTGTGTGTGTGTGTGTGTGTGTGTGTGTGTGTGTGTGTGTGTGTGTGTGTGCAAGGTGACCAGTGGCGGCGGTGGTGGTGGTGGTGGTGGGGCTGAGCCAAGGACGAGGCTCCTCCATCCTCCATCACTTACCATCACCAACGCCTCATTTTAAGAAAAGGAAATACCTCACTGTGGAATCTCGAGGATTTTTTTACGAGTATCAGGAGCGTCTCTAATGAGCGCGCTGCTGAATTCTGTCATGATGAGGGCGTGGGGCAGCTGCGGCGCGGGCAGGAGGTGACGTCGGCGTGGCAGGATGTCCAGGTAAGAAGTTACTTCCTGCGTCATTTTCCGCGCGAGGCAGGTCCGGCGCCGCACGACAGACACATGTGCCGCCCGCTAAAACACACACCGGACGTCACGCTCGCGGCGACCAGTGTGGCCGCGGAGGATGAGGAGGGAGGGAAGAAAGGACAGAAAAAAGAAAGAGAGCTTAGGACAAAGGACAGTATCATCAACACTTACCGTCCATGAGAAGGTGAAGGGCAGTTGGATGTGTGCGGTGGGCGGGGACTGGGTCAGCGTGAAGGAGGACGGGCCCAGCACAACGGACGTGTCTTCGCCGTAGGTGCATCCGCCGCGGCCACTGCTGGTGTTGTCCTGGCCACGCTGCCCCACCTTGCTGCCCTCCACGGCCACACTTTGGTACTCCTTGAGGCACAGCGCCACCACTGTCCTGCACTGGCTCGGACATGGAGCATTGTCGGACGCCCGCTCCGCCCCGCCGCAGCACTTGCCGGAGCGGATCTCAGAGCGAGGGTTCTGAACCTCCACCACCTCCAGTTCGAAGCGCCCAGACGCGGCCACCATCTGTAAGGGAGAAGAGGCTGGTCAGTGGCGGAAACACACACACACACACACACACACACACACACACACACACACACACACACACACACACACACACACACACACACACACACACCTCTTAGATACATGCCGTCTCACAACGAAACACTTCCCCGAGAGAGAAAACCCTCGACTCGCCGCAGAAGGAAAGAATAAATAGATAGAATGAGTGTGGCGGCAGTGGCGGCGGCGACCGGCTCCCCCAAGGCCTCCGTAGGGGCGGGGGGCGGGGGGCGGGGGCGGTGGGGGAGCGCCGCGGCGGCCCACACGAAAAGGTGCTTGAGGCGATGATTATCTGGCCCGAGATGTCACGCCGGCCGAGAGTCGTGAGCACAAACACCCTTTTCTTGACCCTCAAGTTATACCTTCATCAGCGGCCCTTCCACCACCACCACCACCACCACCACGTCAACAACAACAACAACAACAACAATATCAACAACAGTAACAACACAAACTATGAACTACTGCCAAAAAAAAATCAATAATAACACCTATGCAATACAACGAATCATTTTGCAACACCCACACACACACACACACACACACAGAAACAAACACGTGACGAACTAACGCCTTGCTGGCAGCAGACTCTCCGGCCCTTCAGATCCTGACCCGGATAAACTTTTGGATTGTGAAACACAGAATTCTCCCTCCAC
>JAPQNM010000042.1:11824314-11836814 GCA_029783475.1 Metacarcinus magister
TAAGGAGGAAGAATATAGAAATAGAACCACATTCAGTAACTGTAAATCAATGAAAGAAAAACAAGTCAACATGATTAAGACAGGAAGAGAAGAAGGAAAAAAAAAACACAACAACAACAACAACAACAACAAGAGAGAGAGAGAGACAAAGAGGAAATACAAAATAAATACCATTACAATACAACATCCTTATAATAAATCTAGGAAAGGCGATAAGTTATACACGAAAAAGATATGTTTATATACTCAAAAAACTTCAAGGCTAGATCAATAATTAACCTCTGACCTTCATCAAAAAAATTACATACAAGTTAAAGCAAAAAAGTAATCGATCTGAGAGAAATAAAAACAACTCAAGTCCAATTTGCGAGAGAGAGAGAGAGAGAGAGAGAGAGAGAGAGAGAGAGAGAGAGAGAGAGAGAGAGAGAGAGAGAGAGAGAGAGAGAGAGAGAGAGAGAGAGAGAGAGAGAGAATAATAATAATAATAATAGAAGTGCCTCGTAATGAAATCATCTAAAAAAAAAAAAAAATTAAATGGAAATTACAAAACGATCGAGAGGCAAAGGAAGGTGTCTATAACGTGAGATTAGAGCGAGAGTGAGATTAGAGCGAGAGTGAGATTAGAGCGAGAGTGAGATTAGAGTGGGTGAGATCATCGCTGAGCCCTGATAACATGATGCAGGTAACACGCTGCAGAACACTTAATTAACAGCCAGGTGAGTCATAGCTTCGTCTGACACACCTGAAGGAGGGAAAAGGAAGGTGAAGGAAGAAGGAAGGAGGAAAGAAGGAGGAGGAAAAGAGAATTGTATGAAGGTGGATAAGGAATAGAGGAATGAGTGAAGGGAGATAAGGGAGGTAAGGAAAGGAAGGAATGGAGACGGAGAAGAGGATAAATAAGAGATGAGATGCAAGGAGGAATTAGAAAATCTCTCTCTCTCTCTCTCTCTCTCTCTCTCTCTCTCTCTCTCTCTCTCTCTCTCTCTCTCTCTCTCTCTCTCTCTCTCTCTCTCACATGCCACTTTCGCAAAAACATGTACCCACAACACAATAATTTCTGCTCCACGAACATTCTCAGCATCAAATATTAACCAACCTCAATATTTACCTTCAAATTTCCCGGTGTAAGGCAAAGTAGCAGCTTAGCCTGAGTTAGATGTCACTCTCCCTAACTTAACACACATACATCCACTCCTCGATACCAAAAATAACTAGCTATTTAATCAAGAAACTACATGCTTAACGTTCTTTTACTTTTTTCCCTCGGTTTTATCACATATTCCCATTGACGAGTAAAAACATGGATAAGGAACGAACGAAAAAGTTATTACAGAGTTCAGTAACAAGAGTCAACACGCCATTTTCCGCTCAGGTGACCAGGGAAGGTAATAATAATCTGCATGCGCCTCGGGTCTGCATCGGACGGCCGGTTTTTAATTTTCACCGCAAAATTTAAACTGATACCGCAGCGCAGGAGCGGAGGTGAGGCTTCTGGGGGCGGGCGGCGGCTTCTGCGTGCCCAGGTGTACGACAATTTGTAACCAAGCGACGATAGCCTATTTTTTTTCTAACATCCTTCCTTTGTTTAGCTAGTGTAGACATATATTTTTTTTTTATGCACGGTGTATATCCATGTTTTGTTTTGTTTTCTCTCTCTACATCTCTTATTTGTTCGCATTTCGTGTTTATTTTGTATATATTCTCCGTGGTTTGGTTTTGCGGCGGCGGCGGCGGCGGCGACGTGTGGATGTAGTGTCCAGCGCCTTATACTCCTGCTGAACCTACTGTGTCTTTTATATAGACTTAATACATGACTCGTGTGCCCCGTTAGGCGTATCTGGTGGTGAGGTGAGGACGCAACCTATACACCCGCGCAGACATATGGTGTTATTCAAGATGACTTTTTATAACGCTAACACCACCACCACCGAGGCAATGAAATGAAATAATAATAATAATAATAATAATAATAATAATAATAGTAATAATAATAATAATAATAATAATAATAACGAGTCTAATAATAGTATTCGCCTGTTATCATTGACATTTATGTATAACCTTTACGTAAAATTACAAAAAATGTCACACTAACATCATCTTTACTCGCCACACACACACACACACACACACACACACACACACACACACACACACACACACACACACACACACACCAGCTGGAGGTCACTAATTACCTACATTTACCATATGTGTTTATCTAAAGGAATCACTCACACCCACGAAACATAAGAACGTTTAATTAAGAACATATGATCAGAAGGCATCAATTATATCATTCCTATTTACTGTTTAGCTCGATTCACATTTCTTTTAACCTTTTTTCCCTGTGGTCAGTAAAGAAAAAGGGATCCACAATCACCTCTATATAATTACGTTCTCAGGAATGAAACCCACATTGTTTAAAAAGCCAATGAATAAGTAAAGGAATACAAACGGTCGATACACGAGGAACAATACGATGACCTGAAAGTCGATTGAGGGGGATGATTACAGAGCAATGGGAAATACTTTAAGTGGTCGATTCATGCCAGACTGGTCGATTCGTGCATACCAGACTGGCCCATTGGTAAGCGGTCGAATCACACGCAAAGGACGGAGGCGAGTGAACGGTCGAGTCGTGCCGAGTCTAGAAAATTGCACACCGTCCATGGGAAAGTTTAAGCCAAGCCAAGCTATGCCAGGTGGTCTTCGCTCGGCCCATCGGCGGATAAAAGGGGATGCAGGACCCTTCTCTCCTCCTCCTCTTCCTCCTCCACCTCATTTAAGACGATGACGATTCAGAATGTGATCGATTATTTGAGGTGTTCCAGCATTGCCTCGCGACCCCCTGGCCAGGATGATTATACCTTTCACCGTTGTTTTCAGAAGGGAAGGAGAGAGAGAGAGGTAGAAAAAGGGTGAGAAGAAAGAAGAGCTAGGTGAGAGGATATAATAAAAGTTAGGTGAAAGGAGAGAGAGATAGGGTGAGGGAGTGGAAGGTAGGGTGAGGAGGGTGAGGTAGGGTGAGGAGAGAAAGGAAAGGTGAGAGCAAAAGGAAGAGGAAGGGAGGAAGGAGTAATGAGAGAGGAAAATTTGAAGGGAGGGAAGATGGGAGGATGAGTGGAGAGAAAGAAGGAAGGAAGGGAAGGAGGAGGAGAGGGAGGAGAGGAAGGGCGGTGTGAGAGGAAGAGTGGAAGGAAGGGAGAGGGGGAAGGGTTGAGGTACAGACCGGATGTGTACTATTGCTGCTTACCTGTGCCCATTACCGACGCCATTCTCTCTCTCTCTCTCTCTCTCTCTCTCTCTCTCTCTCTCTCTCTCTCTCTCTCTCTCTCTCTCTCTCTCTCTCTCTCTCTCTCTCTCTCTCTCCACAGGTAACGGCCAGCACACAATGGACGCAGAACATATGATGGTGTCCTTGCGCTAATTCGCTACAAAAACGCATTGTATTTACCAAGGGCGGGGCGCGTGTTTACTCTCCACATACATTTGTTCCCGCCCAACTCCCAGTGTATTCTCGGCTTGAATTACACACTCGAGGGTGGAAGTCATAATACAGCAGCGTATCTTATCGCCGTCTGATTCATACATGTGCACAGTCTCAATAGTAAATTCCTAAGGTGTTCAAAACGTTTAATTGCACGTACAAATTTACTGTACCGGCGTTACTCTCTAAAAAGTTTCATCACTTATCGACACAAACTTATGTTTTTCTTTACATTCATTGAAGTAGTTTGAAGTGGTGAGGTGAGGCGTAACTGTCGCATCGAGCGGGGCAAGCAAGGTATCGGGATGCAGGCAGCCGACAGCCGCGACATGCCCCACACCACGATGTGGCGGCTGGTGGGCACCGCGGGGCGAGGCAACTCAACAAGCGGCATACCATAAACGAATCCTGACGCAATTATAAAAACATGACTGAATCGATGTCGTCCCTATACGGAGGAGAGGACCCACATCACGGCGGGCACAGAACACTGCCTCGCTGCCTGCTCCTGCAGGGAAGCAGACGAGTAGCAACACAGTTTATTGCTCATCGCAGCGCTGACCACAATAAACATGAACACTAATGAACGAATTAGATATAACACGAAACTCTTGGCCCCCTCCCATCCCCCTCTACCTTGGGCAGTAAAACTTGGCTAAGACACTGGCGCCAAGACACCTGAGCACGGCTGGGAGAAACTCACCTGAGTGAAGGCGGCCAGCAGGACGAAGGCGAAGATGAGGGCGTCGGGGAGGCTGGCTGCCCCCCGGGGGCGGCCTGGGTTGGGACAAGCCATATTTTGCACTGTCACTCGCAAACACGAGGTCACAGAGACGACAGACCTATCTCAACATAGTGCCACAGGGCCACACGTAATAGTGGGTGCCAAACCGAGCACAGGCACCATTCAGGGTCAGGTGGTGGGCGAGCACACACGGGACACGCGACTCACACGCCACAGCGACCACTCGTCAGTCTCTTCCACTCGGGGAGACACTTGGCATAGTGTATCATCGTCAACGATCTAGTTATTTTAAGACAACAGTAAGGCACAGGATTGCACTCGAAACACTTATCAAAGGCTTCACAGTGAACAGTTAAGGCACTTCGGTCCTCGTCCGCGTCCTCACTCACCGCCACGTTGTGTTCCAAGGGCGGCACAGGGCAAGGGGAGGCCAGGACAAGACACAAGCAAGGGCAACGTGCAGGCAGGTCGGTGTGTCCGTGTCAGGGCGTGACACACGTCCTGGACAGCGGGCAGGGTGCGGGAGGCAGCAGGCAGGCGGGAGCGCGTGCAGGGGAGCGAGGGAGTGCGAGTGAGAGCGAGGGAGTGCGGGAGGTGCGTAACGGTGTGATCAGCGCACCGGCCAAGTAGCGACTGACGAGTGAGTTGGGCCAGCGGGCGGTTGCGGGCACACGCGGGGGCACACACACATACACACACGCACGATACACCCGGCAGCGGCAGCCGTCTCCACCCCGCCCAGCGCTACACCGCCACCGCCGCCACCGCTCACACCCGCCCCGCCCCACCCCGCCCAACCCCCTCCACACACCGCACTTTCTAAGCTTTTATGCAACGTACTCCGCGGCTTAAATGCTTCATCTACGGTGCACACACGCCTGACCGAGGGGAAGCGATGACGGCCGCATCACGCTGCTTCTACCCTTTCACGCACGATCCTCGCCGCACCTCCCCACACACACACACACACACACACACACACACACACACACACACACACACACACACACACACACACAGGGCTTCATTGTCAACACTAAAATAAATTCCACACTCGAGGCTCAGCATAAGTAACCTGGGCCGCCCGCACACACGCCAACTAGTGAACTCTTCTTAATAAACACAGAAAACAATGCCTGGGACCACGCCAACCACCTGGGAACACGATGCACCTATCCAAGCAGAGGTGTGTGTGTGTGTGTGTGTGTGTGTGTGTGTGTGTGTGTGTGTGTGTGTGTGTGTGTGTGTGTGTGTGTGTGTACAACCAAACAAAGAGTCAATAAATACAGTTAGCCATATAGGAGATTAATTTTGGTTGCATACACCTATGTAACTGAACCATGAATAAATAAATAAATAAATAAATAAATAAATAAATAGATAGATAATTAGATCGATAAATAAGCATGATTAGTCTTAATGTAAGGTAAACTTTCCTACACGTAAAGATAAGACATCAGCTACATAAATTAACATAAAAATAAATAGATACTCCCTGAATTAATTAATGTCAACCTTAGGACTTATAGCACTAATAAGCCTCACTGGTTGCTGCTTTTACTGACTGACTTACTGACTCACTGACTCCGTTTTTTTCAGTGAGAGAGAGAGAGAGAGAGAGAGAGAGAGAGAGAGAGAGAGAGAGAGAGAGAGAGAGAGAGAGAGAGAGAGAGAGAAAGAGAGAAAGAGAGTTGGCAATGTCAGTTGGATAAGAGCAGGTGGGAGACAACTTCGACCCCACACACACACATACACATACACACACACACACACACACACACACACACACACACACACACACACACACACACACACACACACACACACACACACACACAACAAGCATCATAACCATTCCGTATTTCCACCTCACAAAATACCACCATCACTTTACATTCCCAAAACACCAAAAAATAGAGAAAAAAGATAAAAAAAAACACACCAAAAAATTACAAACAAAACAAAACAAAACGAATGAAAAAAAAAAACTGAACAATCAAACAAACAAACAAATATAAACAAAACAATAACACGAAATTATAATCAAACATATAAACACATGCCAAAAAATAAATAAATAAATAATAAAAAAATAAAAAAACACTGAAGTAACAAAAGCACATCGACACTCCTCTAATTCCTGAAAAGCGTCGGTAGTGCGGAACTCGGCGCACGGGGGGAGCCACTTGCCTATATGAAAGGTAAACAGTGAGCCGAGTGACGCATGGCCCATCTAGACTGTCTGCCAGCCTCTCTCTACCTTACCTGCCAAAAACAGTCATAACTCACACGTCAAACACACATACATACACACACACATACATACAAACGTACACAAATACCTCCCTACCGTGCATTAGGGTTGTAAATAGATAAATATGTTGAGTAAATAACTGATTCAAATTATTTTTATATATTACCGAGTCTCAGTGTGATATTAATAGATTATTTATTGTTATTATTATCATCATACGTTTATCTTTTGTTTGTTTTTTTGTTTATTTGTTTCTCTCCTCTCTCTCTCTCTCTTCTCTCTTAGGCCTTCCCTCACTCACGTAGATAAAGTACAAAATAAAAAAATAAGAACAGCAGGAACAAAGGGAGGCAGTGATAAACAAGAAGAGGGAGTGTCAAGATTATGTTAATAAATATAAGGAAATGAAGATCAAAAAGAGACACACATCCCGACAAGTGTTTTTTTTACGTCGAAGAGAAAGAAAGAAAAAACTAAACACAACGTAAAAAAAAATTATCTTTAGGCTTGAGTTACGGAGACAAAAAAAAAATTATTAGATATTTTTTTTATGCCATTAAATTTATCTGTCCAGCTCGAGTTTTTTTTTTATCTTAATGACCACACACACACACACACACACACACACACACACACACACACACACACACACACACACACACACACATATACACCTCACAATTAGCAGACGAATCAATCAACAAGCACAAGGAGGAGGGGGAGGAGGAGGAAGAGGAGGAGGAGGAGGTAAAAGAGGAGGAGGAGTTCTCTAATGGGGCGGAGAAAGAGGAAAGAGGAGGTTGGGTCACGTGATGTTGTGGTATTGAGGTCTTTGTAGTACCTAATAATGGGAGGAGGAGGAGGAGGAACACATAGGAACACATAGGAAGAACAAACAACAACAGGCCTGCTGGCCCTTACGAGGCTGTTTGTGAGACTACACTATCTACTCTAGAGTGTAGGATACAGGATAGTAAGGGTGAAGGCTTCTCTCCCCAGCCATGGCTGGCAGGGAAAGGAAGGCCAACCAAGACCATACTGTCACTACCACTACTGCTACCACTACTTCCTGGCAAGCGATGTCAGGCCACTAGCGACGTCTTTTGAATCGACATTTCGTAAATTAGGTACATCAGGATGAACTTACTCAAAGTTTGCTACGTTAACGGATAGTATTTTAGTTGTGGATTGGCTTCTAAGAGGAGGAGGAGGAGGAGGAGGAGGAGGAGGAGGAGGAGGAGGAGGAGGAGGAGGAGGAGAAAAAGTGAGAGAAATATGAGATGAAAACAAAGAGGATGAGGATGGAAAACAGGTGAAAGGAAGAGAATGAACGAATGAAGAAGATGGCAGAGAAGGAGAATAAGAGAGAAATAGAGAGGAAAGGAGGAAGAGAAAGGCGAATGAGGAAGAGAAGAAGGGAAAAGGTAAGAGATAACAGAGAGAAGAAAGAGACGAATGGATGAGGGAGGGAAAGAGAAATAAAGAGAGATGAAAATAAAAACTAAAAGATAGGAGGGCGTGGCAGAGGCAGACAGAAGAAGGCAGAGGAGAAAGAATCAGGAAGAGGAGGAGGAGGAGGAGGAGGAGGAGGAGGAGGAGGAGCTGGGCACAAAGGAACACGCCCCATCATCATCATCATCATCATCATGCACAGGTATGCTAATGCACCTGCCGGCTAATGACACCTGCGGCCCAGCACATTACTGCCGATCTGATACAATTAACCTGCCAAAGGAGCACACAACCCTTTGGCAAATTTACACACACACACACACACACACACACACACACACACACACACACACACACACACACACACACACACACACACACACACACACGTTTCGTCAAAGCACAGAGATTTTTAAAAGTAAATCTATTTAAGTCCATTTATATATTTCCTTGTATATGTCAAAGAGAGAAAGTTGTATTCATTATTGCAAGTAGTAGTAGTAGTAGTAGTAGTAGTAGTAGTAGTAGTAGTAGTAGTAGTGGTAGGTGGTGGTAGTAGTGGTGGTGGTGGTGGTGGTGGTGGTGGTGGTGGTGGTGGTGGTGATAGCAGTATGGGTGAAAATATGAAAAAAAAGGAAAAATCAACAGAAAATACTTTGAAATGTATGAGGAAGCTGAAAGAGTAGGGAGGAAAAAGTGTCAGTGAGAGGCAGACGGAGATAGAGATGGAGGAGGAGGAAGAAAAAGAAGAGGAGGTATATATGAGGAGATGAAAGGAGGAGGTAGAAAAGTATGCAGAAAAGGTATAACAGTGTGTGAAGAAGTCAGGAAGTGTGTAATCCAAAATATATATCAAAACATATCTATTTAATAAACAAACAATCTTCACACTCACCGCTCCTTCCTTGCAGTGTGTTCCAGTGAGTGATAATGCAGCGCTGAAACAATCTCCCGCTGACTTCCTTGCGGCAGATCTTGGCTTTCACCTGCATGCCTCTAGTTCTTGTCTTTGCACCGCTTCTTGGCTCCAGGAACTTCGAGTGATGGATGGTGTTGAATTCCAGAAATACCTGGAAACTTGCACCATGTCTCCTTGCAATCTTTTCTCATGGGAACAGATTCTGGAAAGTTTCACGGCGTCTTTGTATAGTTAGGTTCTTGATACTGCTGGAACGAGTTTTGTGGCATGCCGTTGTACTTGTACGTACTCTCTCTCTCCATGCAGCAGTGATTCCATGTTCCTCTTGTACCTGGAACAAGACAACAAGAGCGGGTAATCAAGGCTGTGTTGGGATAGAACTGTTGCCGGAGGGAGAAAGAGGAATGAAAAAGGAAAAGGAAAGGAAAAGAAGTGAAATAAGAAGGAATAGAAAGTTACATAGAAGGGAAAAGAGAGTGATAGAATTATTGCCGGAGGGAGAAAGAGGAATGGAAAAGAAAAGAAAGGAAAAGAAGGAAAGAAGGAATAGAAGGTTATATATAAGGGAAAGGAGTGAAAAAAAACCAGAGAAGAAAGAGGAGAAGGGAAGGGTAGTAGTAGTAGTAGTAGTAGTAGTAGTAGTAGTAGTAGTAGTAGTAGTAGTAGTAGTAGTAGTAGTGGTGGTGGTAGTGGAGGTATCTGGGCGCGGGCAGGTATATGATGAATCCTGACCCATTAAGGAGCAAGGTCTTGTCCCCTCCCAAGCCACGACACTACAAGGGCCGATGCATCACAGAGAAGGAGGAGGAGGAGGAGGAGGAGGAGGAGGAGGAGGAGGAGGAGGAGGAGGAGGAGGAGGAGGAGGAGGAGGAGGAGGAGGAGGACAAAGAAGGCAGAAGAGGGGGAGAAACGAGACAGGAGAGGGAAAATCGAGGCAGAAGAGATGGGGAAAGAGGAGGAAGAGGATGTGGATGAGGACGAGAAGGAGGAATGAAAAGGAAGACATATGAGGAAGAGATACCTGGAGGAGGAGGAGGAGGAGGAGGAAAGGCAACTGTAGAAGGAAAGAATAAGAAGGAGAAATGTATAAATAAAGGAAGAGGAGATGGAAGAGAAGGAAGCTATGGAAGTAGAAGTAAGGGAGAGAGAGAGAGAGAGAGAGAGAGAGAGAGAGAGAGAGAGAGAGAGAGAGAGAGAGAGAGAGAGAGAGATTGTATCAGTAGATGACACTTGTTTCACCTGGTAATTGATACTGATGGTGAGGCTATTTCCTCTCTCTCTCTCTCTCTCTCTCTCTCTCTCTCTCTCTCTCTCTCTCTCTCTCTCTCTCTCTCTCTCTCTCTCTCTCTCTCTCTCTCGCATATGTGTGTGTGTGTGTGTGTGTGTGTGTGTGTGTGTGTGTGTGTGTGTGTGTGTGTGTGTGTGTGTGTGTGTGTGTGTGTGTTTATACTGTCAAATCTGAGGAAGGGGACCACCTGAGTGTGTTTACAGTCCATCTCTCATCATTTTTCTCTTTCCTCTACTCTCTCTCTCTCTCTCTCTCTCTCTCTCTCTCTCTCTCTCTCTCTCTCTCTCTCTCTCTCTCTCTCTCTCTCTCTCTCTCTCGCCCCTGCACAAAAAACAACCCATCAATAACCATTACCGCGAATATTGCCCTAAGACATCTTCCTCCCTCTAACTAAAATGAAATCAAGTTAAAAATCAAGTTAAATCTGTTTCCTGACCTGTTTTTTCGTTCCATTTAATTTGTATCTCATTCAGACACGTTCCTTGTTTTTCACTCCATCCTTCCTTCCACCACCACCACCACCACCTGTTTTTGTGTTTATTCCCCCCCCCCTCCTCCGTTCCACCTCCGTCTGTAATAATCATCCGTGTTGTAATTCTGGGCTTTGTGTTACCATATTACATCGCACAGAGCATCGCATCTCCGCCCTCGGGCCACCTACCTCCTCAGCCTCCTCAATACGCTTATACTCTCACGCTGGTGTTGAAGGAATTAGAGTCTTCACCGCACTGTATGATAAGATGGCGGTAAGGTTAATATCCCTATTTCCCCATGATTTGTCACGGCTCTAGTCACAGTCGAGTCATCATGTACCTCTCTCCTCCTCCTCCTTTTCATCCTCCTCCCTGTCCTCCTCCTCTAGAACGAATCAGTGGGCAGCAGACACTAGGATCGAGATGGGCCCCAAGGCAGCTAACCAATGGTCCCAACACTCACATATAACATGAAGAAAAAACAAGAGAAAAACACCTGAGAGCTCCGTCGTCCCAAGGCATGAGAGGTGAAGGCGAGTGACAACAGGCTCGGTGATTACAGAGTGGCGGGAGGAGGAGGAGGGGCGGGAGGGCAGTGATTACCCGGCGATATGCTTGTCATTGTGGATCGCTCCGTCATTACAAGACAATAAAGGGTTGAGTTATGAGTCCAGGACGTCGTGTTTACCCGCCTCGAGTCTTTATCACGATATAATTAAATGGTTGGGAGACACTGGCCCGACGACGCTGCCCTGGTCACCACTAAAGGGGGGGGGGAGAGAGGGAAGGGGGAGGGAAGGGGGGTGGGATAGGAGGGGAGGGGAGGACGGAGGGATAAAAGGAGGTGGTTTGAGGAGTGAAATTAGTGTGTAGCATCTTGTGGGATTGTCTTGAGATGTGAGTTACAGAAAGAGAGAGAGAGAGAGAGAGAGAGAGAGAGAGAGAGAGAGAGAGAGAGAGAGAGAGAGAGAGAGAGAGAGAGAGAGAGAGAGAGAGAGAGATACATATCAGAAAATTTAATGATAGGAGAGACAAATAGGATACAAAAAAAGAAAAGGAAATATCAGGAGGCTACATAGATCCTGTAGGACAATGGAGGAGGAGGAGGAGGAGGAGGAGGAGGAGGAGGAGGAGGAGGAGGAGGAGAGACAAGTGGACAATCGACAGGATGATGATAATTAAGTCAAGATTTAAACCATCTCCCTTCCCTCCTCCTCCCCCTTCTCCTCCCTCCTCCCCCTTTCCTCCCTCCTCTCCTACCACAGACCTTCATCTCCCTCCTTCATCTATCCTACTTGCCACTTAGACACATGCAAACCAGCAGAAAGGGACTGATCCTCCTCCTCCTCCTCCTCCTCCTCCTCCTCCTCCTCCTCCTCCTCCTCTTGTAAATATAAATAACAGTTAGGTATCTAGGTTTATTTTCTTATATATATTCCTTCGCATTTTTCTCCTCCTCCTCCTTCTTCTTCTTGCTTCTCCTCCTCCTCCTCCTCCAAGTTTTTGTTATTCTTCCCTCCGTTATGCAATTTGTAGAATATATTACTTGACTGAATGCAAGAAGTTTTTTTTTTATACAATATAGACTGACATGTTTTTCCTTCGTCTATTATTTTTGACTTTTTACTTATTAGAGAGAGAGAGAGAGAGAGAGAGAGAGAGAGGAGAGAGAGAGAGAGGTGAGTGGGTCTCCTGGGTATACTCTCCTTCCCCCTTGAGCGGGTCCTCTTCAGTCTGCTCAGGCCCTCTGCATAACGAAGTGAGGTTAGCCTGACGGGGACTCACAGCTGTCCCCCTCCCCTTCCCCCCCCCCAGCTCAGCACCCTGCACCCTTTACACACCCTTGCTCACTCACCCTATAAGTCCTCTCCCTCACCCT
>JAPQNM010000042.1:11841814-11864314 GCA_029783475.1 Metacarcinus magister
GTGGTGGTGGTGGTAGTGTGGTGGGTGGAGAGTCACATTATGGGCTCAACGGGGGTTCAGTCCATCCCATTCTGTTGTTCAGGTTTGGTTGTACTCTTACAGGCTTACTTCCGTCTGTCCCTGTGTGATTCCCTAACTCACTGTCTCAACCCTGCCGGAGGAAGAAAAAAATAAGATAAAAATATTATGCTAAAAGTATATTGATCACATGATACAATTTTGTTTGTACATAGTCGGAGGATTAGATTATTCAGGAGCAGATAAATTCAACTCAGATCAATCAAAAACAACTTGATTTACATGTATACAAGGTTTACTTAAACAAGGTATTAGAATGGATACAAATTTTTTTTTAAATGTAATATATGTATGTAAGGTTGTATAGTAAATTAATAGCCATAAACAAAAAAATAAAAAGAATTACGTAGTTTAGTTATATATCCCACCTAGGCTGCCTCTTGGGTTAAGATAATACTCGAGTCAACACCAATGTATATAAACTAGTATAGGTCAACACTGCGTTAGTCAAATACTTGGATACATGAGTGTGATGTCAATGCATTAATATATTCATGGTCGGTAATAATAAGGCAGTGCTTACAGGTACGGCAGCCGACGTGCCTAACTTTTGGGAATTTACATATAAAAAGCATATATAACCGAACCAAACCGTACCTAACCAAACTTAACCTAACCTAATCTAATCATAACCTAACGAATGCCGTATCCTCATAGTGCTCCCTTATAGATACGGCACGTGCTTAACTTTTGGGTGATTGCTTATTTAACCGAACCAAACCGTACCTAAAATAACATAATCAACCTAACATAACTTGAAAGAAGCTTTACCAGGTAAATAATAAGGCACAGGCCGTAGAAATAGCTGACTGCCGTATCTCTAAGCACTTGGTAATAATAACCACATGTGTCTCTCCGCCTCTAATAACTATACAGAGAATACCATTATGCATATACATGGGTCATCTATCTCACTGCTTGAACGGTGAATCTTAACTGATATACATTCAAAACTAAGGTAGCTGCGGGAATGAGTCACTGGTTCACTTACATCATGAGTGTAATGATGAAGAGCCCTGAGACGTGGATACAGCGAGACGCCATCTTGGTTATTGTTTCCCTGGGGCACCAAACTCGCTGTTTATTGAAGCAGGGTTCAACCAACAAAAGAATCAATTAATTGCCAAGACGCGCATTACAATACTCATCAAACCTTGCACAATATTAACCCATAATCACATTGAAAACATACCCAGCAACAGACTCATCATAACATAAGGAAATATAATAAATACTGATCAGCATCCTCTAAACCAAATCATCAGTAGTATAAAGTATCACAAAATGCAACATTAATAAGCTGTAAAGAAATTACATGTAACGACATAATTCAGGTTTGTGGAATGTGTAATGAAGAGATCAAACGTACCAGTAACACAAATAACAACACACTTATATCACAAATTATACTCACACTATTGACGACACCGGTGACCTAAGGAAATGAACGGTACAGCCGACCCCAGCGGCCAGCACCACTACAATCCACAGTAGTGCATGATATGAAATTATTCGAAGTAAATGGCTAACTTGTATGTAAATAAAAAAAACTCTAATTTCTCTAATGATTAGAAATATTCAATTGTATAATTAATTGCACATAAGGTTACATTTAATTTGTGGTTTTATGATAACCAACAGTGTCTCGCATGACTAGCCTGTTCGGAAGTCTGATTTCAAACCACTCTGATCGGTTCCTGCACACCATGGACGCACACAATCATCATCATTGGACAAGAGAAATAATTAAGTGCAGGGAAGCGACTGTTTGCCAGGGTATCGAAGCCATGTTTGTTTAAAGTGGACTGAAACAGGGCAGACGAATGGCTGTATATGCGTGTGTGTGTGACGGGGCGCGCTCCAGAAATTGTCGATTTTCATAAAGTTGACGGAAACAATTGACGGAAAAAGTGCTATAAAAAAAAAAAAAGGAAGGGACGGAACTACGGTATTGTCAACTTTAAATTTCCAAACGGCGCTAAATCCATTTAGAAATAGCTCGAAAAAGAATAAATACAAATTACTTTAATATTACACGCATCGAGAAACAGGCGTTAACTTAGGGATATAAAAAGTAATAATAAAACTTCCACTACCAATTAATGTATCTGTTCATGAGTTTACCTTCTTGAAATGGATCACAGAGCACCGTAAAAGTAATTAGTTGCCGTCAGACTGTAGTTATGGAGGCGTTAAATATAGGTAGCAGCGTAGCCTATAGTAAAGAAGATTGTGTGGCTGTATGATAAAGGATAGATCAGGTATATCCCTAAAGGTCTCGAGAAAAAAGGTATTAGGAAATGTATAGCTTAGGACTGCAAAATGTATGTAAGGCAAAAAGTGAAGACGTCTGCTAAAGTCACTCCTTAAAAGAAAGAACGAGTGACAGGAGATGGGAGACTTATCCTTTTCATGTAGTTTTAATGTGACTATTATATCCATCCAAGTAACTAAATTTCCTTCACTTAATCTCCTTACTTTGAATTAAATCAGTCTTAACTAACATATTTCATCAGTGTATCTAATTAACGGGATGTACTTCTCTTCTATGGGGTGCAGGGGCTAAGTGATGGGAATGTAAATGTAGTACGTGTGCAATAGGGGGTGGGGGGGCGGCCTGCCTGTCTTGCTAACTCCCTTCAATGAGTTAACAATAAGATATTTAGATAGTCAGATTTACAAGGGCAGCCATTATTTATGCAGCATAATAATAATAATTTCTTGCTTACTATCTATCATCTGTGAGGTCTGTTATAAAGTTCAGGCAATACATTCTGCTTGTGTTGTGTGGACACCTGTCACACCACCCGGCTTTTCACCATCCCACAAATATATTACAGAAGACTGCACTACAAATAATCACACAAGTCAACAACACGAAATATATTCCTTACTCTGAATTCAATCAGTCTTAATATCACTTTTTCATCAGTGTATCTAATTAACGGAGTGTAGTTCTCTTCTTTGAGGGGTTAAGTGATGGGAGTGTAAATGTGTGTGCATGGGGGAGTGTGCCTGTCTTGCTACCCTCCTTTAGTGGGTTACCAGTAAGGTATATAGATATAGTCAAATTTACAAGGGCACCCATTATTCATGCAGTATAACAGGCAGCCCGTTACTTACTTATTATCCCCTGCGAGGTACTATAGTTCAGGCAATACATTCTACTTGTGCTGCTGTAGCGTGGACACCAGTCACACCACCCAGTTTATCTGAGCTATTAGATTAAATTATCACCTCAAACTAGGCATCTATAGACCACATAGTTCTACTAGGGTTAACGAGAGTGCTGCCCCTCACCAAGAAACTGCCATGAGCCAGTACTGTACCAGAACCACCTGGCCTCTTAAGGCACCATCACACTAACACTTTTTCCGTCAACTTTGTGATAATCGACAATTTCTGGAGCGCCCGCCATCACACATAAACAGCTGTTATATCGACAATTTATTATTTATCATTTGAGGAATTTCAATGTATTTATTTAGATATGTTAGCCATTTACTTTGAATAATTTCATATAATCTACTATGCATTCTGATTTCACTAAAAAGTTGTTGACAGCTTACCCTATGAAGATGATCACGTCCGTCTGACTGATGCAGACGGAAAAAGTTGATGAAACGAGAAAAAACAACGGAAACAGTAAAAATTGACAGAAAAAGTGCTAGTGTGACGGCCCCTTTAGTGGTGTTTGGGGGTAAGAAACACACCTGTACATCAGGGTGACAGCCGACCAGGTAATGTGCGCCCGGAATAATTGCGGTTAGATATGAATTTTGTATCATTAGATTGGAGGTGGGGCAGAGCTTCAAAAGGGGCGTTAGATATGAATTTGTTAGAGACTCCACTGTATAATACACTAATAACTAATTTAACATTCTTAATATAGTAGTGTACATTTAATGAAGCACACTGTCCAATCTGAGTGTAAAATACTTGTACACTGTCAATATACATTATAATAGAGTAATTCAACATTTCTAAATTCCAATGTGTAATTATAGTGATGTAAACCAATGAGTCAGCTGCTGCTGATTTTGTATCCGCCACCTCTCGATATATGACTGTACAACAAAATGCTTGGAACCTCTGTTACAGCGAGAACCTGGGTTGCATTGAGGAGGGTGTCATGAGCACTGAGGGCTAGAGTGTGGTGTTGAAGTTAGGGGTGGTGCACTGGGCTGGCTGGTGGTGGCCAGGGGTTGGGACACGCACAGATCACATTCACGTGAATCAGCCATTGCTAGGGTCAAGCAGGAACTGAAAGGTGAGCGGAACGTGGGCATGATAGCACGCACTAACCCACTGCGTAGCGAAATCTGCTCGAGGTAGCCCTATTTAGCTAAAAAGTAGCTATGACGGATATATCCGTCACCCGGACTCCACATCCCGACGGATATATCCGTCACCCAGACCCCAGGGGTTAATAAGCTTAATAATTAACCCATTCTCAACCACAAGGGGAAAGAATAAAATTGTGAAATACAGTCTATTTATTTTTACTGAGTGGTGGTCAGTACAGTTGGTGTTGCCTTGGCCTTGGCAGCCTTCATCTGTGCAGCAATACGGTCAAGGTCACGGTGGCCTTGGGAGGTTAGTCTACGGCCGCCATTAGGAGCCTTCTCCACAAGCTTCAGGCTCTCAAGGGTCTGCAGGGCCTTGCGGGCAACAGCACCAGAGCTCTTACAGAAGTGTGAAGGGGCAGTGCCTCTGCTCTGACGGGCTGGAAGGAAACAAAACCTGATCAGATACAACTCATATATGTAACAACAACAGAGGACAATGCATACTACTGAACTACAACAATACATGAACAAAAAATTTCAAATGAGGCCATGAAAAAAGTGGCACAAGGTGGAGGGTAATAATAAGGGTGAAAAATCCATTCCTCATGATAATTGATCTATTTTCTTACTTTAGCCCCGTGTTGGGAGCCGCTAGACAACCTTCAACAAAATAAACACACCAAATACCACATCATCTAACATTAACATTAAACTAACCATGAAATACATTGAGGATAAGTAGCATAAATGAGAACTACCAAACACACAAGCCTGAGAGCCTTTTCCTTACCTCCAAAAATCTTCTGCACGCTTCCTACACCCACAGGTGAGCGCATGTAGATGTGTCGGGCCACAGCAGACACTCGGGTGTAGTACCAGTCATCGTCGTAGGGGGCAAGCTCCTTGAATTTGGCCGTCTGAAGGAGAGGAACGTTTACCATCAAACTTAATGATCAACCCATGCAATGCTCAGTCATTATATCCTTATCTTTCCATTCTTTGTACATAGCCTTGTGTGTTTCCCTTTGAGAGTGTAGTGTAGACCATTTCTAGTTTCTTGTAACAATTACCCGACAAGCAGATACATACACACACACATAATGGAAGGCAGGATTACTAGCCTTCAATTCCTGTTGTGATTGCAGTCATAACTCCTTCGCTGTTGTCCCACACCTATTTTTTGCTATTGAACAGGACAACAGCGTGAAAGGAGACCCGACCCATGACCTCCCCGCTGTGAGTCAACCACCCGCACCACTACACCACCAGACATTCTATAACAACAGAACATCAGATCAAACTTACCTTGACAAGATCTGCCCAGTCTGGCACCTTTACCTTGCCGGACCTGCAACGAAGGTAATGAATTTGTAGCTCTTTTATCACTAATTTTTCATCATAAACACAACATATAATCAAAGGAATATCAGTTCTTGCTTCACCACTATGTAACATTTAGGTATGGACGTGGACACTCACTTCTTTAAGAATTCGGCAAAAGCCTCAGTAAAGGCCTGCTGGTTGACGTCCTTCACACTGACACTCGGCATTGTCTGAAAGCAGAGGAGCCATTAGCTTTATTAAGTCTCAATGGTGAAGGAGAACAATCAAGTCAACAAGTGTACTGAGCTCCAATGCATCTGTCTTCCTCATTCTAGTCCTTACAATGGTCATCTGCTTGTGCTGGGACTCGCAGATGAACAGTACAAATAAAGCCAATCATGTGTTAGTGTCCAGCAATGATGGGGTGATGGAGGCACCTCATCAGCTGCTGAACTACCATTTGATCTGCCAAGAGTAAATTATCACATAGCACAGAGTAATGCAAAGTGGACTCAACATCTTGGGCAGAGACGGGATGTGATAGGCTCAAAATACCATAAATTGCAGCGTACAAGTTGACCTCAAGATTATTAGCGTAAAATGAAGAACTACCTCGTACAAGCTTCCGAGCCATTTGTAGCTTCCTTATATTCTTATGTTACTTGCCGTATAAGTCAGCCCCAAAAACAACAGTGGCTACTAGTGGGCCAAAACTTAATGTGGATAGGCTACAGTATGATACGGTAACCTGTCACAAAAACTTATAACACCACACCGTTTATAAGATATGAATCTTTACTTTAAGTTAGGTTAGGTTTAAAATTTCCACAACGGAATCTCATAAAAATTTGTATAATGTTAGTACAATGTTAGTTTGTTTTCCTTCAATAACTTTAAAACCATTAGTCATACAGAAAAATTTACTTAACAAAAAGTATTGCAAATTTAGATATCTATAACTTTTATATAGTGTAATAACCTACAAATAATTAAAGTTAAAACAATATGTAGGGGGTGACAAGACTTTCGGACCACCCTGTAGATATAAATATGAAGTCGTACATACTATACAGTGTACTCAACACATCTGTCAAGGGTTCAGGCGGTGCTCGTTATTATAATCAAATGTAGGCAATACTACGGCAATCAGGAAAAAAAAATCTAGGGTGAAATGCCTGGCTTTAGGGTAATAAAATATAAAAATATAAAAACCTATATCGATAGTGTCCGAGCAGTAATAACGTTAAATTAGATTAGGTTAAATTAGGAAACTAAATAAGTCCCGATGGAAAATTAAAACCAAGGAACACAATAGCATGGCGGGGCACGGACGGGTGTAACACTGTAAATTTCCTGCTAGATCATGAGGATAGTTTACAGAGGTTACGCTGCACCTGTAACCACCAACCTGCAGGCTAACACCACCAAATGATCACGAACAAATAAATAAATTCTTAATTAACTCAACAGTAATGATCCCATGAGGTATAAACAATAATTACACCAATAAAGAACAATGGTTACAGATACTTCACACTCCGCCCTCGTAACATAATTATTAACGCGATGAAACGTGCCACAATCCCTACACCTTCACACTTTTACTCCTTCAGTCTTAATATACACCCTAGCCACGCACATCAATAGAGTAACAAACATAATTAATGGCTAAGTAAAGGAAACAAATAATAATAATAAAACCTCAGTTACACCCAGACTAAGGACACCATGTGGCGGCCAGTACTTGAAGGTGGTGTAAGTTGACCGGCTATTTACACCATAAATCACCACTATTCACTATATATCCAGGTCACGCTAGGTCACTGAAGGGTTATATTTATTTATTACCTCGTTTAAAAGGCGTCAGGTGCGCACAGTAAGGTTATAGAGTGAGTTAAATACGAAGGGACACGCAATGCTTACGGAGCGTGTGTGGAGGCGAAGAGAAAGAGACCTCTGGCGGCGATGGCAACAACTAACAAATAATACATGTAATAAACGCCAAATCATGGTTGTTTCAGCTTTAATAAAATTTTCTATACATAAGAAATTATACTCTATGATTTATTAACCAATTTTATCATATGTTTATTGAAATTTTTTTATATATTTGTTAATTATTTCTCTCTTTGCGTTCATTTACTGTTTTAATTTATCAATATATTTTTTTGAGTTAAGCTATTTGCATGTCTTTCTTTTAAAATGAAGATGATAAATAAATTATGTTATGTGTGAACGTTGTTTTCCCGCGAATTATGTGTTTGTTTACATCCCTTACGCCCTCCAGGAAGGATGTTCTACAGGTCCAAAAGTCATGTTATTAACGAACTGTTCTCCGAAAACATAAATGGATGCTGTAAGTAGTAAGATCTAGTGATGTTTTGGGATGAATTTCAAGTACAAATAGTAAAGTGTAGACAACAAGGGAAGTAAAAGAGTGTACCTTCCCCCGCCTGCATGGGGTGACCGAGAGGCGGGACAGTAATGTCATTATACACAACTAAACAATGTAATAGTCACTTCATCCACTATACTTTTCATTATGTACACCTCAAACGCATTACACACATGAACCCGCTGTTACCCTAGGAATATATACACATAGAAGTACTTAGTTTTGGATGTACCACCATAACGTGTGCCTTGTATAGATTGCGAAAAATTAAGATAAAAACTATAGATCCTTGAATTAGTATGATATTAGTATGATTTAACCATTTTCAGACCCAGGACAAACGCAAAGAGCTCGTAAGAGTTTGTTTGCATGGAGCTTCAAGTGTTACCAGGAGGATAAGTACAGTGCCATCGCCCTTGACCCCCCCGAGCACCAGGACCCCCAGGCACTCGCGGAACCACCTATATATGCATGCAAATTCGGGGAAGGTTCCAACTATGGCCACGTGCTGGTGATAGCCAATGAAGATGGACAGATAGGATTGAGAGATACTCGGAAGATTGGCAACACATCTACTGTCAAAGGTACTGACTAAACTATTTTCAGAATTGTCAAGTTGATTGTCGAGTTTAATTAATTACTCAATCTTCCTACAATTATCAGTTTTTTTTATACATTGTCTTATTTCTATGTGTTTCCCAGGTCATCAGATCCATCAGAATGCGATATTAGATGTGACCTGGGTGCCCGGCTCAGCAGAGTTAGTGTCAGTCTCCGGTGACCTTCGTGTGGTGCTGTTAGCCGTGCAGGAGGATGGCAGCCTCACCACCTCACACACCTTCCACGGACACAACAGATCCATTAAGACTGTCAGTGTGAATAAAAGAGACCCTTGTGAGTTGAACTTTATTTTATATGCATATATGATCTAAAACTTTATGCAGGAATTTCTTTTTGGTGCTAGGCATAGTTTTACCAGAATGACATTACCATCCTTTCTTAATTTAGACACTCGCTATCTTATTAATCTTGACCTTTGGGTTATACGAGTGACTTCTTTTCATTAACCTTCTAACTTTGTTTTTTAATGTGTGGGCGTGATTGTAATTGTGTTCCCGTCCACAGGTGTGATAGCAACAGGAGCACGTGACGGTAACATCATCATATGGGACAAGCGGTGCCGCCCTCACCACCGAGCCGACGAGATTGCACCAGCACACAACAGTCAGAGTAAGTTCACTAAAGAATGCTCATGAATGTTCAATTTTTTATATGCCTGTGAATGTATTTTGTAATGTAAGTGAACCAGAAAGAGCTATGAGGAAGGCTGCTGGACGCTATATAATACACCTGACGAACCACCAGGTAAACGAGACCAACAACTATAAACAAGCCTTTCAAAATTATGATATATATACGCTAAGAAAACAAAAAATAGCTAGTTAATTTGATCCCTTCTCCCCTCAGTTCTCAAGAGTGGTGTGTCACCCAGCATTCGCAAGTCAGCTGCCTCCCGATCAGCCACCAGCAACAGTGTGACTTGTGTTCTGTTCCAGCAGCAGCACATCCTCATCTCTTCAGGCTCCTCAGATGGGTGAGTTATTGTACTATTATTTTTATTATAGGGTGAGGTGGGATGTGTCAGTGAAATGACCTCATGTTAAATAATTGTAATGGGGAATAAGCTTTTTGTGTTCCCATTATCACACTCATGGATAATAGAATACTAAAGTGTTTGGTAATTCAGATTAAAAGTTGTTGTTTCGCATTCCTTCAACTCTGCATTGACCATATAATAATGTAAAGTTTTGTGCAATGGAGTAGTGATAAATTGTCATAGATTAATAATGTCTAAATCCTGTCATATAAATGGACACTCTTGGCACACACACAAGACTGATTTGGGAAGAAGCGAGTAATGAAATATAAAAACATGATACATATGAACAGAGGTGATAAAGGTGTCATGTCTCCCCACAGCCTCATCAAGCTGTGGGACCTTCGCAAGACACACGGGGGCAGCCGACGGGAGCCTCAGTGTCACAGCATCCTGGAGCACACCGGCACCTCCTCCCATCACGGCTTTACTTCCATGTCACTCTCACCCCAAGAAGACATTGTGTATGCCTCCTGCATGGACAACACCATCTATGCCTACCACCTCACCAAGCCTACACCCAAACCAGGTGTGTTTTGCACCAACGCATCACTATGTTGTGTTGTGTTGTGTGATGGTGGTGTGGTTTATTCCTTTCCTCCTTCACTTGGTGTTCATCCTCCTCTCTATTTAGTACACATGTTTTTCTTCATATTCTGAATTCATATTTATTCATATTCTTAATATATGTACTAAATACATATATTAATTGCCTACTGTACTGTGATACCACATTATGTCACATCAATAACAGATTGACTCATTGAGTGTTCATAAAGACAGAATACAGTAGATATGGATACTGAATGATTTTATTCTTGCCCACAGTTGCTAAATATGTTGGTCACCAGAGTCTGACCTACTTTGTCAAGTCATGTGTCAGCCCGTGTGGCTCCTACCTCCTGAGTGGGTCCAGTGACAGCTGTGCGTACATCTGGTTGACTGACCAGCCAGGGGAGCCAATAGCAAAGCTCACGGGACATTATGATGAAGTCACTGCTGTTGATTGGTGTCCAGTTGATGATGAAAAGGTAAGCTTTATGGCTATTGATTGATAAAATGAATAGCTGTTAATAGAATGTATGTTCAATGAAATAATCATTTCCCATCAAAATATTTCTCATCGCACACAGATGATGTAAACAACGATGAACATTAAGAATATCATCTTTTGCTTTCAGCTTGTGACTTGTGCTGATGACATGAAACTTCGCATATTTCGAAGAAAGAACATAGATATAGATGACTTTGATGAAACGTTAAAAATTCATGGAATATCAGAAAGATGCAAAGGACGAAATGAAAAAGAAAGGTTAATCAATAGAGAAGAATCTCCAAAAACAAGAGAAAGAAAAAGTTCTGGATGCATAGCAACATTTCCACCTCTCCCTGTTACTCCAAGCACATCAGGAATCAGACGTCCCTGTAATTTCACTCCTTCAGGAGGAGGTGGCAATTCCACAACCCCTCAGACCTGTCCCAAAACACCTCAATCCTACCAGGGTATACGAGGAAGGGTCACCCCAAGCACACCCAAGACGAGTGAAAGAAACACTTTATTGCATTGGCTGATCAATGCCAAAACTCCAAGGTCAGTGGACTCACCCAGCACGGAGGAAGACAGTGACTCCAAAAAGAACACCCATAAACGTAAACTGACGGATCTCATGGATGAGGATCAAGAGAATTTACCAGACAAAGAAAAAGTAAAGTCTCCCATCAAAGATAGGAATAATATATTATGTCCCTCGTCCATGAATAGCCAGACTCCCCAAGCCGGGGGTGTTGCAAAGATGCTCAAGTATGGAGATGATTCTGAGGCTGCACTGTTCACCAAGGCTCGGGATGAGAGCTCTGCTGACATGGGTGACAGTGTTAAACCAATAGATGCTTCAGACAAACTGATGAGTGGCTTCCGGACACCTGTGACAAACGTCTCATTTAAAGTTATGGAGAAAAGTGTTGCTCAGGAAACACAGACAGATAAGCAGAATACTCAAAATTGCAATGTTAACCACTTTGGTAAATTCTCATCTCCAACTGCAGATTTGCCAAACTTTATAATTGACGGTACATCACCTCACAGTCGGCCAGAGTCAAGGATTGAGAAAAAGCGCCACATGAACTGGCTGACTTCTATGAGTCACCAAAGAAAGTTAAAATTCATAGAGACCCCCGACAAGGTGGTAAAGAATGCTGCTTCTTCAAAGGCATTTAGCTCATATAAAAAACCTGTGAAAAAGACACTTAAAATTAAGCCGAAATAGCTTCAATCTAAATGCATAATTTATTTACCAAAGGTTATCATATTAGGACTTTATGTTTTAGCTGAAGTAAAGCAGTGTTGTGAGGCTTCAATAGTCTGGAATGTATTAGTGGTAGTGTAAACCATTACAGGACTCTCCTCTTGCTAGGCAACCACATAAACTATCTGCCTCTTCTATTTTCAATCGCATGGAAAAAGTTTACAAAATACTGTACATGGTTTTCTACTTACCTTCATCTCTATTCTTTCCACCTCACTAGTGCAACAGTTAATGAATATCTTCACTGTTCCACCTCTTTTACTTTTATACTCAAACTCTGCCTAATTCTACTTTTCTACCTTCCTGAAGATTTGACTCTGAACTCTTTGGGGACTGGTAATGTAAGTAGGTTGTTTTTAATAACATTTAAGTACTTGGCTTTCCTCCCTTACCTGTAAAAAGGAAAATTCCAAGAGAAATGTTTCCAAGACTTTCACAATAGATGAAATTGGTGGAGTTCCTCTGTATGCATGCAAAAGGATCTTCCTCACAGTGATTAGTTTTACGAATGAATGGAAATTAGAAAATTTTAGTTTATAATACATACCTTTCTTGTCTTCACTATTTATTTATCTATATTATATGGTGCATGTGTGTGTGTGTGTGTGTGTATGTTTTCATAAGTGAATTCTATACTTCCAGTCATTTACATTATCGTACTTATACTTTAATTCAAGAAGCAGTGATTCCTATATGAACAAAATACCAATAGTACAAGGATAACCATATTTCAGTATTTTTCTACCTTACTAGATTTCTTGTAATAGTTAATAAAATATATATTATTGTGAGAAAAGTTTTTATCATTTAGTCCCAGTTATGATTATAGTATTGTAATCCTTATACTTATCAATGATACACTAAATCAATACAAAAGTTTATTAAACATTGATATGGATAATAGAAACATATCACAGATCAATAAGTGTATATCTCTTATATTATTACTAAGGAATATTCATACCATTGTTCCCAAAGATGACACATTTAGTTTTAGAAATGTACAATAAAATAAGACTAAGTTAATGTTCACTCCTCTAAAGTACATTCACTCTTACAACTTATAATGTAGGAACCAAACCTACCTGAGCACTGTACCCATAGTGCATTAATTAAGCCTCACATCAATTGTAAGGTTAAATATTACACGTATGGGATGAATACAAGGATTATATGTACTTCACACTTTCATCACAAGATAGAGAAGATACCCAAACACAACTGTTCAACTAGGAAATAAATTAACATGCTAACCCACAAAAGCTGACTCAAGAAATTGCTTATTGAGACTGAATCACTAATCATGTTTTCAACGTTCAAGTAAGAGACGGATGCTACAGTGCATATTGCTTGACTCCATCTCCTGTGTTGTTCAACCCAGGACACAGGTTATATCATCACACCCAGGTTACCTGTTTCCTTTCCCGAGGTTTCCCCAAATAAAAATTAATCTACCAATCTGGTAGAGGATGAACAGCTGGCCAGAATGTGTGTCAACTGCCCAAATTGGGACCAACAGATATATTTATAAACAGTTTGTACAGAGATGGGGAAAAAACTTCTTTCACACGCTTCATTCAGTTACGTGCGAGTTTGATGGGGAAAGTTTCAACCACCAGATGATCATTATCAAATATTATCACAATGTTTAGTTCAAACTCTGAAATAATAAAGACTCATGTTAGGAGATGAAATAAATACTGATAAATAAATATCAATACGTAAAATGTCCGTCAGTTAGCATCATGTGTACTTCCAATGATGATCAGATTAAATTTTTTCTATGAGTGGAATTTGGTATTTATCTTAAAAATAATAACAAGATTATCTGTGTAGATCAATAACCCTTTCATACCTGATCACACGGGCAAATTACTCACCAATTTTGAAGTTAGGAGCCAAGGTTGTGGCACAGGTGAAGAGGCGAGGGAACAGCATATACACAGGAATGGCAACACCACGACAAACATCACCTTCCCCAATCTGGATGTTTTGGATTTCCGATGCTGTAAAAGAGAGCAATTTGGTTTGTTACATTATTCTTTTGAAAGAAAAAAAAACAACATTAGCCTGGAAGAAAATTAGATACATAAATAGAGCAGACGGAATAGAATCTATAATATAAACTTCCCCAATCATGAGAAATGCTCACCTTCCTTAGTGTGTCCTTCAGCGGAGCCACAGGTTTCCACTCTTACCAGCTGGAGCTCAATACTGCTGATGCCTCGTTCACACTCACACACAGTCAGCTGTAACAAGAAAAATTACCTGTTCATCCAGAATAATGGCAGGTCTTGAGTTACAATAGTTTCTAAATCATCTTGTCTACAAAAATAATTTCACAAAGATATCCTTCACTCAAAGAAATTCAAGAGTGCAGAACAAACACTTGGCTTGACAGATCTGTCAAATCAACATGTCATATAAACTTTTCATGTGATATTAAAAAGAAGATAATCATATTGATAACATTTCCTTATAATTGATAAGAGTCCATTTGATGATCAATTCAAACCCCTTCAGCGAGTTGCTTAAATTTGTTAAATAAAGACCATACCATTAATAAATATTTAGGGCAAATACTAATATACTAACTTCTCCAGTCAATGGTTTTGATAGTGGACAGATGACAGAGTCGAGGTGGCCCCGCACTAGGAAGCGAGGAATGCGTGCACGGTCCCGGACATTCTGTAGTGTCTCAGGACGAATTTCAAAGTTGACTTTTTCCATCTGATCCTTCCCTCCAGTGCCAGTCTGAAACAGAACAACAGAAACTGTAAATAGATTGCCAGACCACCCGGGGTATAAGATAAAGTGGCAAATTCAGAACAAAAAGGAGGATTTGAAAATGAAGGGAAAGCATTAAGATTCTACTGTTGCTTTCATTCCATCAGGAGACGTGAAACAACATTCAATAAAAAATTTAAGCAAATGAATCAAAATGTTAAAGATGTACAAAGTAGCATCACTTTGTAGTTCAATGACAAAGTATGTGTGGTCCCAGGTTTGAAAGTACTACTTGATGGTTGGCACCACATACTACCATCTTCAGTCCAATAGAATAGTTTTGCATGTGACAATACTATTAAGCAGTAAATACATATATCTACCTTATATTCTACAATAAATTCTTGTGATTTATTGATATCCTTGGCCAGGAGGCTACGCTTGAGGTCACAGTGCAAACAGTAGTGCACTGTGATGTAGATGCCGTGATAGGTTTCATAAAGAGTCTTGGAGGTGGAGCGAGGAACCAGTGGAAGCTCAAAGGGAAACTCTGTCTGTCCTGCTAGTAATTTTCCAGACTTTGCAATCACAATAGAATGATTGACCAAAGGGATTGGCTGAAATAATGATGACATTAATCATTAATTGTGCTTGTAGAAGGCTGTACAACAAACAAGCTAAAAAAAGAACAATCAATACATAGATATTTCCCTTTACGAAACAAAAACCAAAAGCACCTTGAATAGATGTAATCACGTGTACATAAGAGAGGCTTACCTTTGATGAGCTGACAATAGACTCGAGTAGCCCTGCACTCTTGGCTGACAGCTGGATGCTCACCAGTCCATCTATGGCGAGTGTAATGCCGTCATGCCTAGTGTCTGACCGGCTGTCCACCACCACCACTCCACTCACAGTCTCCTGCACCAAACAAAAGATTACACTCACTTACAACAATGCTCAAGTGACAAATAAGTAGAAATAATAAGTAAATGCATAATAAAAAACAAAATAATAGCCATTTGTAGTCTCTCCAGACTAGTACTAATAGTCTCATTCCAAGTATTTCTTTTTCTGATAAATCTTAGCTGAGTGAAGTTGAATTTAATGACAGTATTGTTACGTATGTCTGTATGTCTGTGTGCCTTGGGTTTTGAAGTGGGTTGTTAAAGGCCCTGATGGAAAGGATTAGCAAGCAAGAGAGAAGAGCAGATCTGCGGGCCAGCGAGTTTAAGGAGGCAGTGCAGATTGGGCTGGGGCAGGTGAGGAAGGAAGCACAGCAGTAAACCAGGGACTTGTGTGAGGGTGTGAAGGGCGAACTGATGACTGAGGTGCAGCACCTTAGGGACGAAGCGTATGCAGCTGGGGTGCAGGTGCAATGGTGCCGGAAGTGTGTGCCCTGCGGTTGGCCGTGGAACAGGCCACCAGTGAGAGGCGTGAGGTGGGTACCTCTTGTGTTCAGGGGCTAGTGACCTGCCCTAAGCCTGTGATGCCATGGCTTGACAGCATCACGTCCAAGCCTGCTGTTTGGAGGAGCTGGGACGCGCAGGACACACTGGCTGGTGGGCAGGGGTTGTGTTTGTGGTGGAAGTGTAACGCGGGAAGTGACCCCGCATCTGTCTTCCACACTTCACTTCAGCCCACTCCACCCTTTCACCCCACTGCCATCACCGTGCCCTCACCCTGCAGCGTACAGCAGCCAGAATGAGAGGAGGAAGCCAGCTGAGTTTGACGGTAAGGTGGCCTGGGAGGCGTACCTGGCCCAGTTTGTGATGGCTGATGCTAAGGGTTGGGATGAGCGGGAGAAACTGGCTGGCAGGCAGGTGGTGGGTGGTGGTGGAAGTGACACCATGTCTGTCTTCCACACTAAACCCCGGCTGCTGTTCACCTCACCCTCACCTTGTAGCTTCCAACAGGTGGACTGAAGGGAAGACTGCTGGGCGGCCTTGACCCGTTGGGTCGAGGCTGCAGGGGGAAGGGGCACAGGCACAGTCAAGGTGCGAGGGGGCGATGGACGTGTTCCCACAATCAGCTGAACCCGTGCACCTTCAAACCGTATTGCAACAGTGGTGGCCAGAATCATCATTTCGCTGACGCCTGCCCATCACCCAAGGCTGTCGTGCAGGCGGAAGTGAGTGGGCCGGGCGGAAGGGCCGAGCGTCAGCCAACACTACCAGACCCCCAAGTACCCTAAGCCGTCATCACAGTGCAGCCACGGCAGTCGAGGTAGACGGTACCGTGGATGGAAAACCATACCGGGTTGTGATATAACTCTGGAGCAGAGAGGACGTTCACGCGGGCAGACGTGGTTGCTCCAGAGGGTCTTCCTGTGGCATCTTAGTGACTTTGTGGAGTCACTGGGCACAGTGAGCAACTCAAGGGGCCTGTGGAGGAGTCGTGCCTGCTGGGCCTGACTTCTGGGCACATGGAGAGGCATGTAGCCTTGGAGGGAAGTCGGGAAGGGTGCCTGGAGAGATGGCACCCTTGCTTCCTAAGGTCGCCTTCGCGGAGGGAGTAGCTGGCCAGCAGGTACGTCTCATCCCCTTGAACGAAACCGGTAACCCAGTGCAGCTCATGTGGAAGGCGGAAGGAGCAGACGGCATGGGAGAGACTCCCTCCCATACTACAATCAGTCCACAGGAGTCCAAGGCCTCTAGAGTGTAAGAATTTGGTTGATGTGGGTAAAGTGTTGTTGTGGTAGTGTGTAGTGTAGTGTGCGTATCAGTATTAATAAATGTGTTAAAAGTGTGAAGTAGTGTTTATATACTTTATCCTCTGCGGAACAGTTATGAGCCTCTACCCCTTCATTATGTACTTCTAACTCGAAATATTAACCTATTAAACCCATTCCATTGAAGCTATATAAGAAGCTTCCTCAACCTACCTTAAATATATCATGCCGAAAATATATAATGGAAACTATCAATAGGACACATAACCTTACCCCAGGGTGATATATTTTACTGGATCTCTTCAGCTGAATGTCAACAGTAATAGACATTGTGAGGTTACAACAACATGCACGAGGAGTTAGTGTCTAGTGTCAGCTGACGCCCCCTTGTTTAGGTCGCTTACTCTCTGGTTCACACTCTGATCAGATCATCCGTTTGACAGCTATTATTTTTTTACTGTCTGGAGATATTTACATTATAAGGAATTGAGTAAACTATTGATGCAACATATAACAAGAGAAGATGGAAAATAATAGTGACTGTGCGAAAAATACTTTTATCCAGGTGTAATTATGTCTAATACTAAAACATTTAAAATCAGATTGAACAGGCAATGGTTTTTGGTTGATTTTGTTTTCGGAAATGGATATATTTTCCTCTGGTTAAGGTAATTCATATCAAATATTTTTTAACCTATGGGAAAATAATCTTCAGAGTAGGAAAAGGAAAAAATGTGTGTGGCATGGTGATGGCAGACTGTCACGCCACACGTCTGAGCAGCAGACTGGATCACCACGTGTGTTTAGATGCTGCTGAGGAGGTGGTGACGTGTGTATAATGCTTTTAGTCATGGCAAAGTCAGAATATTACTGGTGTTTTGTACCAATATGCAAATACAAGAACATATATTCCATTACACTACACATACACTCCTTTCCCCTTTTTAAATCATCTACTCATTGTACTGTTTTTCCACAAGCTTCTCGGGTGGCAGAAGTCCAGCAATTATGAAACAATTACCCAAAGTTCCCCTCGACAGGTGACAATTAAGGCTCTTCACCTGAGGGAAAGAAAATTAAGCTAACGAGGTGGCCGCTATAGTAGATTTTGTCTCGCAGTTTGCTCCTCGTTCCAGAGTTTTAGGGCAAACGTCACAAGGCAACGACGTGACGGAACTGGAATGTGAGGGGGGCGGAGTGACAGGTGGATATGACGGTAGTGGAATGGGTGGCTGGCGTGGAAGGACGGGATCGCAGGGTTCGGAGTGGAAGTGGGGCAGGGATAGCAAAGGATCGGAATGGAGGGGACAGGAGTAAGAGAAAGGGCTGGCGTTGGAGTAGAACATATTGAGAGGGAGTGGAAGGAAAGGGAGATTAATGGTTTGCTATCTGTACATAGTAGAGTGAAGTACACATTATTTAACTAAACTGGCCGATGCTGGTTTCCTACGTCAAAAACGCACACAGATGACCCCCCTCCCCTTACTTCCACACAATGCAATGAATGATGACCAGTGGCAGCAACATGATACTTTATATCCATCACCCAGGGACTAACACAGAGGGCACCTTCTTAACATGCGGGCACATCATGCCTCAGATACTATCACACTCACCTCGAGGGTGTTATGCTGCACTACCTTCGGTGACTGAGGTTCTGTTTCCCATGCCAGGGACGCGTGACCATTGAGGTCATAGCGTGGGCACCGCCGCACGGGAGGCGCTACAGGTCTGGCGAGGACTGGCGGGCTTCAGTCTTGTTGCCGCTATTCAGGTGAGCGGGTCGCCCTGCTCCCTACGGCCTCGTTCCCCATCTGCTCCCTTTTCACCTCGGCAACCTTGTACAAAAAACGGAGACTTTCACTGATACTGTGAAAATACAAGTCAATCAGTGTGCTGACTTTTACAAAAAGTTGTAACCGTAAGAAAAGTGTGACTTGAAGAAGAAAAAAATCTTAGTAGATTTCATTTCGGAATATTTGTTTTTTTCTTCTTCTGATCTACTTGTTTAGTTTGTTAATGATCTCGTACTGCTAATTGCGTGAAAGAATAAAGAACATCCAGGACCGCCTTGTAAATGGTGATGGCAATGACTGCAGGAAGGAAGTGTGCCCGTGCATGGTGGGCTTCGTGAACCCACCGCCTGCTGCATCGTTGTTACCCAGACCGTTTGTAACTCATTGCATTTATTGAAGCTCGCGTCCGTCATCAGAGTCATGTCCATCCATCATTGACACGAGTTGACTAAGTGACTGGAGGCGCGGCACTGATCCTCCGGCGGGCACGGCAACAACTTCCCTCGACCCTACAAGTTTGTGTGTGAGTGAGTGTTTGTGTGCGAAGCTGTGGGAAGGACGGAAGGAACGAAGAAGAGGGACGCGCGTTGTGCTCTCAAAACTAAATTGACCTTCATGTTTATTACAGGATTACTGTTCTTCGGGGGGAGACTGCAGGACAAACTATAACTGTGTTGTTACACGTATGTTCTGTTTGACTGTGAAGGCATCGTTCTATGTTAATAATGGAAGGATTAATATTGTGACCAAGGCTGTAATATCACACACACACACACACACACACACACACACACACACACACACACACACACACACACACACACACACACACAGATATATATATATATATATATATATATATATATATATATATATATATATATATATATATATAGGCGCACGCCCCAGTGTGTGTGTGTGTGTGTGTGTGTGTGTGTGTGTGTGTGTGTGTGTGTGTGTGTGTGTGTGTGTGTGTATACGTATATTAATTTACTTCTATAATTGCTTGTTTATTCATTAACTCCAGCTCCCTTGCAGCGCGCCTTCCCTCTTCCTGGGTTCCACCAATCTTCTCTCCTTTACTGACTTATCTCTTAGTATTCCCAAATCCCATGCTTGCCCGCCACCCTCCCCTCATCACTACCCAGTCCCCTCATCATCACTGACTCATACCTTCCCTCCTATTTCGCCCCGCTCTCTTCATCACTTCCCACTCCTGCCTCCTCACCCTGCTCGGCCCAAGTTGGCAAGGATCATTCATATGGGATTTCAATCAGGTGTGTAAGGCGTGTATACACTGACATTCCCTTCGGCGAATACGTGTGTGTGTAAACTTTGCAGAGGCAATTACCGTCCATGTATCCTTCTAATGGAGTTTCAGGAACAACATTTCAGTCTGTATAATAGTTTGTGTTCTGTGTTTTTTTTATTTTTATTATCCGTTTAACATGCAGCTTCTGTATATTTCACCGCCTGCTTTACTTCCCGAAGGATGGTAATGGAGGAAAATGATGAGCTGGATAAGTAATTAGACGTCTCACCTGGAAAGTCGCCGGCGTGCATTTTCTCCAGAGATATGCACGGGCTAATAACGTTAATGTGGAAATTAATCTTGCAGTGTGTGTGTGTGTGTGTGTGTGTGTGTGTGTGTGTGTGTGTGTGTGTGTGTGTGTGTGTATGTGTGTGTGTGTGTATGTGTGTGTGTGTGTGTGTGTGTGTGTGTGTGTGTGTGAGAGAGAGAGAGAGAGAGAGAGAGAGAGAGAGAGAGAGAGAGAGAGAGAGAGAGAGAGAGAGAGAGAGAGAGAAGAGAGAGAGAGAGAGAGAGAGAGAGAGAGAGAGAGAGAGAGAGAGAGAGAGAGAGAGAGAGAGAGAGAGAGAGAGAGAGAGAGAGAGAGAGAGAGAGAGGGAGATATTTGAAGGCATCCAAGCGTAGGTTACAATGCACGCACGCACGCTCTTGCCAACAGGGAAAGTCGTTGGAAATTTACGTGTACAAGTGTGAGCATAAGATACCTCACCCTCACTTTTTGCACGAGACATAGAATCCTGCCGAACACATTCATTCTATTACACTGACTGACCTTGAAAGTAATGTTTGTCTTCATCCTTACAACTCAAGATGACGCTAAAGTCTATCTTCAATTCACACTTCAGTACCAAGATGAGAAGGAGAAGTCAGGCTTGGGGTACACGTTCAATTGTTCTCTGGTGCATCATTATCTCCATCTCCTTGGTATTTGATTCTCTATACCCATTATCAGAAGACTATAGGGTCCTCGAGGCTGTCATTGTTTACCTTCCCTCGTTAAGACAGCGGCGCCATGTGATCGTGTTTTTGCGACGTCTTGAACAAAGAGCAATCAATCAATCCCAGGTAATAGAGACAAGGAAGTGATTATACGTAGTCTTCCTCACCCAAACACGTGCTCCTCCGGTCCTGCGATTCCTTATACTTCACTCCTGTTTCATGCGGTCTTAAATAAAGTATGCAGTTGATATTGGAAACGAGGGAGATAATATTAGTATAAATAAGAGTCTGAAAATTTCTGGATTTCTCTACAGTTTATGGTGAGTTGAACGTCAATAAAAACGGACATGGAAGGCTCCCCTGTTTTCATACATCAAGGCCTTCAGTGTTCATTTCCAGTTTACAGTGAGAGTGGAAGCCGCCCATGAAACAGTCCAGCCAAGTGGGCGGAACCAAGGGCGTGAAATGGAGTCTGTCATCCGTGAGGCACCGAGAGTCGTGGCTGCGTGTATATTAAGTTTGGCTTCGTGTTCTCCTCCTCCTCCTCGTCCTCGTCCTCCTCCTCCTCCTCCTCTGCCTGACGACCACGTGGGCTGCGTGTCTTGTCTTACTGCACCACTTCCATAAAGAATACTCAAGCTGAATCCAATTTTAGAATCCTCTTTGCAACACTTAATCTCCGTCTTGGGAATGTAGGAGTGATATGTATTTTTTGCTTACGTCAGAAAGAACCTTGCTGCAAGAATGGGACAAGAAGATAATGGGGAATGAATACCTGGCAGTGTTTGAAAAGAAAGGATATGACTCTATTCTTGAAGCAATTTAAAATAAGAATGGATATGAAGGTTAAGATTAAAAGACACACACACACACACACACACACACACACACACACACACACACACACACACACACACACACACACACACACAGAGCGAGATATTCAACCCCTCAATTTCTTTTCTTTCCTCTTCTTGGCAGGTGTTAGCCCAAGCCATGTCCTCAAACCA
>JAPQNM010000042.1:11871814-11899314 GCA_029783475.1 Metacarcinus magister
ACGTTATCCGTGCCTTCTCCCACGACGCCACTAATACAATAAAACCTTCACGAGAATTGGTGTTACATTGGTTAGTGGTGCCGCCAGGCGTGTCATAACCTCGAGTTCATTTATGTTGCAGAAAAGTGTCAGATACTCGTTTTAGACAGGCTTTCACGTTACCTTGAATACTGTATGACCTTGCCTACTGTTTCTCACTGTATGTATGTCTGTCTTGATAAGCTTCTTCCTTTTATCACTTCTGCTTAACTGACGGACTAACTCAGGTCTCTCTATATATATCTTCCCTATTGATAGGTCTTATTGTTCGTTCTTTGTGTGAAAATTAATCTGATTAGTAGTTCCCGGACGAATAGACTGCTACAGTATGATAGAGATGGAATGGGTTAAGGGGTCGTTCCTTGAATGGGAGGAGTTTAAAGGGAGATAAAAGGGTAAGACAAGGAGCAAGGATAAAAGGGTAATAGGTTAAGGGTGAGGTGTGATATACTGGAAGGGAAGTAAGGAAAATTTAAGGGTGTCAATTACGGATGTCACGAAATTGAGGGAGTAAAGGAAACACTATGCACGTTATGGAAGAGGACTAAAGTTAAAGTGAAGCTCAGTTTCCTGTTGAATAATCTGCACGTAGCCAGACGCAGCACAGCACGAAGATATGAGAAACATTATTATTATTTACCCGTCACACACCCGCCCCCAGTAACCCTAAGGACGTGGATCTAATAGAGAGATATGACGGAGGAAACCTATGTAGGATATCATTAGGATCCCACGCAATTTGCTATCCTAAAAAAAGAAAGAAATACAACTATCTTCAAAATGAATTACAGTTGGTATTCAAAACATGCGATTCCACTAAAATTGCACAAAATCATACAACCAGAGAAGACAAGTTAATCCGTAGAAGGAGGAGGAGGTGAAGTTTTAACGAGCGGCAGAGCGACGGTCGATGGTGGCGCCTCCCCGCGGCTGACTAGGGAAGCAGCCTCAGCCAGTGTTGCCATAATAGCGAAAGACCTACGACTCACAACACAGCATCACCCTCGTTTATGCTTAATTTTTTGTGTTTCCTCGCCATTAACAGGAAAGAGATAGGCGTCATTCGTTTGCACGGACGCCATAAAAGTATGTTGTATGCGTCACGTTGATGTATGACCTACGGCATGCACGCAAACAAACGACGAACGTAAGGGAGGTAAATACGTGATGCTCGTTCATTTCCAGGGTGTGTGTGTGTGTGTGTGTGTGTGTGTGTGTGTGTGTGTGTGTGTGTGTGTGTGTGTGTGTGTGTGTGTGTGTGTGTGTGTGTGTGTTTTGTTTTAATTACCTGATGAACTAAGGGAAGCGACATCAATATGCATATCAGCGCTCCTCCATGTTTGTGTAATTTATCTTAATGTTGTTTATTTAATGTATGTATCGTCATAGCCGTCCTAGTCAGTGTATTTAGTAGTGACGCAGTAATTTGAAGTCTCTGTTCCTTACAACAATACACAACCTAACGAAATAAGCCCAAACCGGACCTACTTAACGATACTAATCATGATAATAACAAAACACTACTACTACTACTACTATTACTATTACTATTACTACTACTACTACTACTACTACTACTACTACTACTACTACAGTGTTACCGGTGTTATTGTAGCTTATTTGCAGCGATTCTAGGCTCACGAAATCACACACACACACACACACACACACACACACACACACACACACACACACACACACACACACACACACACACACGCACACACACACACACACGAGAAGGAGATGCTCTATTTAGTATATCGACAGACTTAAACCCTGAGGTGAGGGAGGGAGGGAGGGAGGGAGGGGGAAAGGGTGGTGGTGGTGGTGGTGGTGTCGCTCGTTCATCCTCGTTACCTGATGACTCCCGGGGGTGGGGGGTAGGGGGAAGGGGGGGGCGTTAACAGGTAAGTGTTTTGAGGCATTGATCGCTAACCCTCATTCACTGCGACACTTAAGCTGAAACAAGAGCAAAAAAAAAAAAAAGAAGAAAAAAGTCTTTGATCTGCTAAGGTTGAATTTTTAGCGAAAGAAAGACGAAGGACAAAGGTCGATGATTGGTTAAGACGATAAATGGAACTCCAGTACAGCTTTATAACGTAGGTCAAGGAGTGTCGTTAAAAGTACGTATATACAAACAAGGGAGTGTTGGGTAGCGTACCGAGACATGAAGCTGCACCGACTCCAGGGTTCGAACCAGTGACCTTCAAATTAGCAGCGTCACCACAGAGTTATAAAGATACATCGTTGTCGTTGAGATAATGAAGTGAATATTGAAGCAGGTAATGAATATATTTATTAGTTAGGGGCAAGGCTAGGAGGTGACTAATAAGGTGGATAATTATGTATACTTAGGTTAATGAAGGTCAAAATGATTACACGTGGAAAATAATAAATGACGTGACAGCGACAGCAACGAAACTATTAATAATGATGATGATGATGAAAATAGTAATGATATGAATAATAATAATATGAATAATAATGTGGTTTAGTAGTTAGGGAAGTGAGATAATTAATGAGATACTAGACATTAAAATGGCTTATTATATGAAGCGTGTTTGTGGTGAAGAAGATAATGAAGAAGCAATGAAGAAGAAGAAGAAGAAGAAGAAGAAGAAGAAGAAGAAAAAAAAAGAGGTACAAGATGCAGAGACAGAGGATGAAGGAAGACAGGACATAAAATAGATAAAAAAAAAGAAAAAGGAAAAGAGAAGAGAATATAGAAAGAGGAAGTAATGGACGAGTAAATAGAAGAGAGGATCAAATGCTAAAATCAACATCAGCTAAGAGTCTCTGTAGCCACCAGGAAAAAAGGAAACTAAACCTAAGAGGAAAGAATAGGAAGAGAGGAAGGAGGAAGGTGATGAGAATGGAGATAGGACGAAGGAGTCAGAAGAGCAGCAAAACAAAGACACAGACAGACAGACAGACAGACAGACAGACAAACAGAGTGAGGAAGTGGTGAAGCAAAGACCTTAAGGAGATGACAGACAGACGACAGTGATTGAGGACGAACAAGGAAAAGAAAAAGATGAAGATGGGAAATAATTGAACGTGATGATAGGGAAGGGGAGAAACAGGAAGAAGGGGAAAAATGACGAAAACGAACACAAATAAGAAGGAAGAAGAAATGAAAAAGAAACGACATCAATACGAACAACAAAACGATAACGATGATAATAATAATAATAATAATAATAATAATAATAATAATAATAATAATAACAATAACAATAACAATAATAATAATAATAGAGAACAGATAGCAAGAACAAGAATATAGCTACACTCAACTCTCTTCGCCAGCCTCCCTCACACCCTCCAGTCAGTCAGTCAGTCAGTCAGTCAGTCAGTTAGTCGCTCCTGCTGGTCCTTCGCCGCGTCAAGTTTCTCCGGACAAAGATTTTATCGTTTTAAACCTCTTGAAGGAGATTTTGTCCCCATCCACTCGAAAGGACTTGAGGGTGAAGGGGTTGTGTCCTGAGAGTCGAGGAAGGAGAGGGAAAGGGGGGCAGGAGGAAGGGAAGGAAGGAAGGAGGGAGGTAGGAAATACGAGATTCGAGGAAGAGATAGGAGGAGGAAAAGGAGATATAGAGAAAGAGAAAGAGAAAGAGAGAGAGAGAGAGAGAGAGAGAGAGAGAGAGAGAGAGAGAGAGAGAGAGAGAGAGAGAGAGAGAGAGAGAGAGAGAGAGTAAGGAATAAAGGAAGACTTGAGAGTAGGAAATTAAAACAGACAAGAGTTTAAGTGAAAAAGAAAGAAAGAAATGTATACAGGACCCAAGTTGAGCTAAAACAAAAAAAAATAAACATAAGTGACAAGAGAACAACGTGGTGTAATTATAAACAAATTAGTATCGTTTCGTGTCATTTTCCCTCTAGTTCCGCTTCACTTTTGTTTCACGATCTCAATAAACGAGGTGTTGAGGTAGGAAGGTTCACTACATATCATCTAATTACCCTGTCATTAATTACTGTTAGGATGATGTAACGCAGTCAATTATTTTTTTATATTTATGCAGAAAAAACAAATGAAAATCACAGTATAGTTAAAGGAGAGGAGAAGAGAGTTCCCTGCTTCGTGCAATGTTTTATGTAGCGTTCTGGTCGACACGTTCTGGGTTTCAGACGCGGCACACTGGTGTTCATTAATTTCTTTGACAAAGGCACGGTGGTAGGGTAGGTTGGTAAGTGAAATGTTTAGTTCAAGTTCACAGTCCGGGCTGGATGGAAGGTGTGAAATTAAATGCTTCGCAGTTTCATTAAGTGTTTTGTTGGACACTTCCTGGTTTCGAGACGCTGTGGTTTCATCTTTCGTTGCTTTGTTTAGTTTATAGACTTTTCATGAGCAGGAAATTATTTGTTTTTATTGATAAGCGACATTAAAAAAGTACATGTAATTTATCTTTTGGTGTGTTGATTTAATCTTTAGTATTTTTTTTTCACTATTCTCTAACTTAATAATTGGCATCTTCCTCGTGTTTTTTTTTATCTATTTCTTCATTTATTTATTATTTTTTTATCACTTTACTTCTGCGCCGTTTGTACCATCTTCCTCCATGTATTTCAACGTTGAGTGAGCAAAGGTGTCGTTCCTTCCTTCCTTTCGAGGCTTCATCTTGCAGCAGCCTCGGGAGGGCGTCGCGCGGCGGTGTGCGTCAGCCCGCGAAATGGTGCTCACCCGTCAAAGCCATTCCGGGAGGCTACACAAATGAGAGGCGACTACACACACCCTCCCATTCTCCTTTCCCTTCTTGCCCGTCCCTGATAGTTACTCAGAATGCCAGACAGAAAACTAGGCGACTTGTCCTGGTGGAAATTATACTAAGTTTTCCTCGTTATGTTGTCAGGATGTAATTGTTTAATATTTAGTTGAGTCCCCCCGACAACAACTCTTCAAAGTGTGAAAACGGACTTCACTCCCTTGCTCCTAAGAAAATAATGTCCTTGAATTGGGTTGTGATGGGCGTGTCAATGGATTTTTTTTTAGTCCAAGAGAAGTGATTTGAAGAATAAATAGTTTCTATATAATGGCCAGATTATTAGCGTATTTCAGTAATAAAATAAAAAAAAGTATAATTATGTGGGGTTCATGGAGAGTGAATTCATAGGTTGCGGTTTCACTGGGTTTCCATGATTTATTTTTCTATAAAGTGTTTCTGTCAGTCACATTTCAGAGTCAGTAAGGTCAGTGTGTCAGAAATATGAACACTCTGAGTTGGAGTTGGAGTGTTGTGTAAACTCCTTTCCAGCAAGTCAAGTGTTCCAGTCGAAAGTGATTAATGGAACCATGTCTCCTTCCTCATGACAACCGTATCTGTTTGGTGCACTTTTAGTCATTATCTTTCTTATTTATTTTTAATCCCAAAATACTGACAACACCAAAGCAGGTAGAATAGGTAGAATTTAGATGTAAACCTTCATTCTTTCTAACTATTAAGCCACAAGAAACACACATGAACCCTAGAACAGTGCGTGTGTAACAAGTTTGCCAGTAACCTTTTTTTACGCAGTTTTTATGAGTTCTTAGTGTGTATATATATATGTGTGTGTGTGTGTGTGTGTGTGTGTGTGTGTGTGTGTGTGTGTGTGTGTGTGTGTGGGTGTGTGGTGTGGGTGTGTGTGGGTGTGTGTGTGTGTGTGTGTGTGTGTGTGTGTGTGTGTGTGCGTGTGCGTGTGCGTGTGCGTGTGTGTGTGTGTGTGTGTGCATCTGGCGCCGTGCATTTTGAAGAAGGCAGTAGAGTAGAAGCAAACTAGCAGCACTGAGTGGGTTGGTTGCCGCTGGGTATTGGTGTGGGTGTGGGGGGGCGGTGGAAGGGGCCAGTGCTCCTAGCGTTGTGGTGAGTGCGTGCAGCTGTGGACTTTTAACAGGTTTGGTGGTAACATTTTCAGTGTTGAGTCTTGGTTGAACACAACTCATTTTTGGTTCCTGCGTGGCATTACATAGCCGCAGGTGACGTCAGGGTAAGTCATCACCTAAAGCTTGCAGTGACACACCAAAGTTTCCATAAATGTTAAGCGTTGTTACCTTTAGCACCACTCTAGCAAGGAAACGAACGAGAAATGATTTTTCAGTCCACGTAACACAAAGTTCATTAAGACGAGGAAGGCTGGAAAAGCACACGTTCCCGCCAGCACCAGTCGGCATAACCCTGGCGATGACGAAAAAATCAGTGTCGTCCTTTTAGAAACCTACCCTCATGGCCTAATGCATTGCTGTTAGCAGCTGGGGACCAGACGCTCACTCATCACTCAAAATTTATGAGCGAAAATCCGGAAATTTTAAAGTTACGACCGGAGGCCGGAAGCAAACCTAAATTTCCGGTGATTCCGGTAAAACGCAGGTGGGCAGCGACCGTACAAGAGCGTGGTGGCAGGGAAAAGGCAGACGGATACCAGTGTGGCAGACTGCCGTGCACTGATCCAAACCAAAGGTGAAGGTAAACAGTAACCATCGGTAGTTTGAAACAAATATATTGGCATCAGGGAAAGTTCTGCAGCATTAAAAGAGTATGAACTAAATAATGGAATACGTTTCACACAGACGTGTTCGCGGGATATCTGGATCATCATTTGCATTTTTCTATCCCAGTTTTCGATATTTCTTATTTCAGACCTATCAGCTAAATATTTTTTTTCTAGAAATGTTAGAACACCAGAAAGGTGTGAGGGCTTGAAAAAGTGTAGATTGGTTAGTATGAATATGTTAGAGAGAGAGAGAGAGAGAGAGAGAGAGAGAGAGAGAGAGAGAGAGAGAGAGAGAGAGAGAGAGAGAGATGCATTACTCATTTCCAGCAAAAAACACCTTTTCCCTCTTTCGCTCCCAGGCTGGCGGGAACAAACAGATTGGCGTGAGGAAGAGCCTGCAGCCTCCCTTCGCCGCGGACCCCACCTCCTGCCGGACCTGCCCCCCACCGTGGCCGTCACCGCGGGCAGACTTGCCACACTGCCCTGCCGCGTCACCAACCTCAAGGGAAGATCAGTAAGTCTTGCACCTTGTACGATACTTCATGTTATCTTAGTCGTTAGAGTTTGCGTAGAAATATGGTTTAAAGACGAGTTATTTAACTTGATTGTTGGTAGTAATGGTAATACTGTTAGTGCTACTTACATCACTATTACATCTTCTACTACTACAACTACTACAATAACAACAACAATTACTACTACTACTACTACTACTACTACTACTACTACTACTACTACTACTACTACTACTACTACTACTACTACTACTACTACTACTACAACAACAACTACTACTACTATTACTACTACTAAAACCACCACTACTACCACCACCTATCACTTCCACTCTACATCAGAATTCATCTTGCGTCATAAACCTTCCCTGGGCGCCATAAACCCACGAAGGGGAGGAGGTGCCATCATTGGAGGGCCTTACGCACCATCCATAAGGGGTCTCATAAGGGGGTCCTGGGTGGCCCTCGCACCACCCAGGCGGACCCACAGGGAAGCAGGAGGCAACTAGGCGAGTACCAGTTATGAAGCCCCAAGTATTAGGCGGCGAGAGCGTGTTATCAAAGGAAGGAAAGAGGATATGAGGATTAGGAGAAGCAGGGAAGAGAGAGGAAAGGGGAAAATCACCTCATATGGAAAGGGAAAAGAGAGGGGATAAAACGAATGGATTAGGAAGGAAAAGGAAGGAAGGAAGGGTGAGGTAAGGATGGTGAGAAGTGTCTTAATCTTGTCTACAAAATATCTCGTCACGTTAAGAGGTTAGTCGTTAGTAGCACCCGACGCCCATACTTCAGCCTTCCAGATAGCCCGCCCCGCCCCGCTCCGCCTCGCCCCGCCTCGCCCCGCCTCACCCCGCCTCGCCTCACCCGCCTACTCAGTTTGTTTCCCTCAGTAATTCGTTTGATGTTAAAGTGGTGATATTATTCGCAGGAAGTGAAGTGGCGTCAGGGTAATGGAGGATGATGAGCCCTCGAGGAGCGATTTGGCTTTGTGGCTTATGTCTGTTTGGTGAAGTGTGTGTGTGTGTGTGTGTGTGTGTGTGTGTGTGTGTGTGTGTGTGTGGTGTGTCTGGCTGTCTCTCTCTCTCTCTCTCTCTCTCTCTCTCTCTCTCTCTCTCTCTCCTCTCTCTCTCTCTCTCTCTCTCTCTCTCTCTCTCTCTCTCTCTCGTTTCATTTCATTTCGTTACAGTTTTTCTTTCACTGCACATTTGAATTTCCTTTTACATTCCTGATATATTTAGTTTTAACAATTGAATCAGTAAAACATTGAATATTGTAGGCAAGTTTAAAAGAAAACATTACGCCACGTACGACACTTTAGCATTTCAGAAATATATATTTTCTTTTATGTAAATGATAATTGCCTTAATTCTGTGGTTGCATAACGTTTGTGGAATATAAATCATCCTTAAAGTCTGTACGAGCATCATTATATATTTTTTGGTGTGGGAGGGAATGGGGTTAGCGATGCTCATTATAAAAAAACAGATAACTTAGAAAAACGTAAAGATACAACTGATGAATTACTGAGGTTCTGCTACAGCATCATTCCTATAAATAAAAGAATCACACACTTACGTCATTGATGGAACGAGGCCCTGAAAAACGAGCGACATTAATTACGTGAGGTGAGAACGAGGCTGGAGTTATAGACGCCTTGGGAACACTTTTGTCACAGCGAGGGAGCAAGGAGTAGGAGGGAGGGAGGTCACAGGGCAGGGAAAACGAAGGTCACAACTCACAAATTTGTATGTTATAGAAGACCTATTTTTTCCTTCTTTATATTTTGTTTTTTGTTACTCCCTTTTATCCATGTTTGTTATAGGTTATTGCATCCTGTTATGGAGAAGGGCATATGTCATGTTTATATTGCCATGTCGTGGAATAGACGATGTTGTGGTGGGAGGCGCGGGGAGAATTTCCAAACCACTCAACAAGGATAGAGATAGAGAGAAGAGGCGTTGCAGTCACATGAAACCAAAGAGAGAGAGAGAGAACTTTGAACCTTTAAGTAGCGTTAGTCCTAGCTTGCGTCGCCCTCTGCTGGCTACTATATAAAGAGACGTGATACAACAGACCAACAGACCAACAGACCAACACAGCCTCACAACAAGAGTAATGAAGCCGTGTAGGGTCAGTCCCTCTCATCCTGCCTCTCCCACTACCGCCTGTACCACATTTATTGCGCCTACTCCCTCAGCTGTCTACCTCTCCATCCCTCAAGCCCGATACTGTCCCCTCACCCTTCCCCTCACTCTCCTCCATGTCTCCATATACCTCACCCTACATCTCCCATACAATACCTCGCTCTCTTCTCGTCTCCCCTCTACTTCTCATTTGTTGGCTTTTCCTGTACATCCTTTATTTTTTTCCTGTGCGATCTCTCTCTCTCTCTCTCTCTCTCTCTCTCTCTCTCTCTCTCTCTCTCTCTCTCTCTCTCTCTCTCTCTCTCTCTCTCTCTCTCTCTCTCCTGCATGTGTACTATTCCCACGAATCTATTTCTTTACCATCCATTACGCCACCAATGTCTCTTTCCCTTCATTTTTCCACCCACACAACCTCCTCCCTCTTCCTCTCCTCCCTCTTCCCTCTCCTCCTACCTCCTGCCTCCCTCTTTCTCCACTCCCAAGGCTCTTATTCCCCTTCTCGCCTCCGCTACCCAGGTTCTTCCCTCCTCCTCCTCCTCCTCCTCCTCTCCGAGTTCAAAAGATTCACCACACCGAAACTTTTCATTTTTATATTAAGTCTAGTGGAAGAGAGTAAAAAATCGTGACCGCAATTAGCAGGTTTTTGAGTGGAACTAACAGTGTTTTGAATTATAATTAACATCATCATCATCATCATAATCGTCATCATGAGCAAGAAAAACAAAGATAATTTCCTCACCGGATTAGTTTAATTGAGGAAGACTCTCTCTCCTCTCTCTTCTCTTCTTTCTCTCTCTCTCTCTCTCTCTCTCTCTCTCTCTCTCTCTCTCTCTCTCTCTCTCTCTCTCTCTCTCTCTCTCTCTCTCTCTCTCTCTCTTCTCTCTCTCTCTCTCTCTCTCTCTCACACACACACACACACACACACACACACACACACACACACACACACACACACACACACACACACACACAGAGGAAGCAAAATAAGGTTAGGAACGAAGGGGTTTCAACCATCGACCCTAATTGTTGCTTCTGGCTGAGTCCTCGTTTTTCAACACTCGCGGAAATTTTTATAAACATCTATATACGTTCGAACGATGCTTGCCTCGCGTTTTCATTGTCCGGAGGCTACTGGCGAGGGAGGAATTTTACGTTGTGGTACAGTGACCCTTGTTTTGATCGACTTAACAGAGATTTAATGGAGAGAGGATGGAGTACCGTGTTTAAATTTCCTTTTTGCGTTTGTCCGATTAAAGTATTGAATTTATCGTCGATTTTACGTGTAGTTAGAAATAGTGAGTTAAGAGTTGATATTTTTTATAATTCAATGCACCTGTTATCTAGCATATAAATTCAGGAAGAGAAGAATATTTGTGATCACGTGCAAGGGGAGAAATAATATGATAACTGATGATTGTAAAAAAAATAAATGAAAGTATGTGAAATAAAAGAACAATTCACACTTTTAACGGAGGGAGAAAAACAGGTTAGCAAAAAGATGCATTCACTAGCCAAAGAAGATATTGATGTTCAAGGCAAAACAATAAAAAGGAATTTAAAATATCAGCGTGAATAAAAGAGGTGACAGGAAATTAAACGTATCAAGCTTTAAAAAAAATAATAAAAGGCAAGAAAGAATACCGGGTTTTTGTCTCCAGGAATAACGAAAAGCAAGAAAAATACGGAAAACATCGAGAAATTAATGTTCGTTCAATACACACACACACAAAAAAGGAACAAAACAAAAGATAGAAGAGAAAAAAAAGAGTAAAGAAAACTATTAATCGTTTATAGTTTTGCAGAAGAGAGAGAGAGAGAGAGAGAGAGAGAGAGAGAGAGAGAGAGAGAGAGAGAGAGAGAGAGAGAGAGAGAGAGAGAGACAACCAGGGCCGTGTTCTGCGTCCTGAGAGATGGAACTACGAGTCAGCAGCGTACCCACAAACACACACACATAAAATAATAATAATAATAAAATAAAATAAAATAAAATAAATAAATAAATAATAAATAAAACCACACATCAGGAGTAACACTTAGCACAGCGGTGACCTAGGTAATCCCGTCCTTGAGTTACCTGTCTGACCCGCTGCTTCTAATTACAGGTGTCATGGATCAAGCAGAAGGATCTCACGGTGCTGGCCACAGACGAGGTCATCTTCACCACGGACCAGCGCATCAAGGTAGGTCAAGGTCACAGTAAAGTCATAGTGCGTTGTAAAAGTCATTAGGTCACTTAGTTAGTACAGGTCACAATGGGTCATGTTGGCTGATGATTTTTTTTTTTTTTTCATTAATGGTAAAAAATAGTATGGATAAAGATTTTTTGTTTTGGTTATTGTAGGTTAAAGTTGTTTTTTCTATGAATTAAAGTTAGTTATATTTTCTTTTAGTAGGGTTAGAGTGGGTTTCTGTAGCTAAAAGTAAGCCGGAATAAGTCAAAAGAGCATAGTTGTATGATATAGTTAGTTAAACATGGGTTAAAATACCGTAGAGTTAATCAGATTGCACTGTTATGGGATCAGAATGGGTTATCGTGTGTCTCATTGGATCAAGGGGTTAGAGTAAAGTATTATGAGACAGAATAAGCTTCAATAGAATAAACAGTGGATTATTATAGGTCAAATAAGGTCAAAGTCGTTACAGAGTCAGGTTCAGGTGGGTCATGGTAGAAGCAGAGAGGTAAGATGAGTTAATGGGACAGGTAAGCAAAGGGAAATCATTAGTTTAGTTCCAAGGTCAGAGGAAGATATATACTCGCTTGTTACGGTGTTATATTTTCTTGTCCTCTGTCATGCCTTGCTTCCTCTTGGCGTGTATGCCTGCTTGTTATCCTCTTTCCCCAATTAACTTTCATTTCCCTCCATTTCCTTCATATATTTGAGTTTGTTCCTCGTACTAACAGTTCCATCTATCGTCAATTTGTTTCAGTGAGCAATTTCCTTCTCCTTCTCCTCCTCTTTTTTATCTTTTTTTCGTCTTCTTCCTCCTCCTTCTCTTCCTTTTCATCTCATCTCGTCCTCCTCATCCTCCTCCTCTTCCTCTTTCTCATCTCTTCCTACTCCTCTCCTCTTTCTTTTCATCTCATCTCGTTTTCCTCATCCTCCTCCTCTTCCTCTTTCTCATCTCTTCCTACTCCTCTCCTCTTCCTTTTCATCTCATCTCCTCCTCCTCCTCCTCATCCTCCTCCTCCTCCTCCTCCCCACTCTTGGTAACCCTCGAAGCCCCTCCAATCACCAAGCTCACCTGGTGGTCAATGGGAGTCACCTGGCTCGCCTGCAGTGTCCTTGCAGGTGTGTCTGGAAGGAGAAATGTTTTTATTCACCTTCTGTCTTATTCAGGAATATACTGTGAAGGAAGAAAACATAAAAGAGGAAGTATACAGCGAGTGGAAAAGAATGAGGACAGTTATGAGGTGTAGTTATATACATTCTTCACGTTGCATGACCTTGGAATGTAGTGATTGGTTCATGTAGTAGCAATTAAGGGACATGCAAGAGAAATATTTATCTTCGAGGTTAATAAACAGTGTGGTATTAAAAAAAAAATCATTGTACGTGATATTTAAAGTATTGTTCGTACGATGACTACTAAAAGTCCATGTATAAAGGTTACGTCCAGTGGCTTTTACATAAATTACAAAGCATTAGCTAAGTGAAGAGAAATCAATATTACCAATAGTCAAATATATAGAACACATATAGACAATAGATAAAAAAATAAATTAACCTAATCGATTAGAGTTGTGTGGTGTGTGTTTATTTTCCTATTTATGTACAATATCAAAAATCCACATGTCCACATAGGTGAGGGCGTGGCGGGCGGGCGCAGTGTGGGCGTGGGACCTGCTGATCGAGGAAACGGAGCTGGCTGACGCGGGCGTGTATGAGTGTCAGGTCAACACTCGACCCAAGATATCACACCCTGTCACCCTAGAAGTCCATCGTGAGTACTTGACTCTCTCTCTCTCTCTCTCTCTCTCTCTCTCTCTCTCTCTCTCTCTCTCTCTCTCTCTCTCTCTCTCTCTCTCTCTCTCTCTCTCTCTCCATCCCTGTTTTCCTCCCGTTTTTTTTTTAACCTTCTCTTACATCGTTTTCTTTCGCTCATTTAGGAAACGTGTCCTTGTGTCAACCTTTAAGTATTTTGACACTAGGGACTTCATGCTTGACATCACTGGGTTTCATTTTATTTTCCTGTTTTCTTTGTGACATTATTTTCCCTCCAAGTCTAACCCTCAGTGGCTTCATCTTTGACATCCCCGAAGTTCTGTTTATTCTTTCTTACTTTTTTGTCTGTGCACGTCTCCCCTGCATTATTATTTTACGTGAGCCGGAGTGCCTGAGTGTCCCCCGAGCGTCGCCCTGGAACTGGGGACTCGAGGCAAACTTCAGGTTATGAAGTCGGAACACTACTTGGTCCCGCTCCTCCAATTACTAATTCAGATAGCTTATGAGCTAACTTCTCCCCCTCGGACGCAAATAATCGCCACTTGAGATAACTTGCAACTGCGCGTCCCCAGCGAGGGTCGGGCGGGGCGGCAGCAGCGGAGGTGACGGCGGCAGCGGCTCAACATGGCTGGTTAGACGACATACCTGGATACCTGTGGCTGCAAAGGAATTTAGATCCTATGTTTTGCTTCTTTTTAAGTGACTACAAGGACAAGTTCAGAAAAATAAAGGAGCGATGTGAAGCAGGCTATTTTAGATCCTTTTAGAGAAACGAAAGAATGAGAGAGAGAGAGAGAGAGAGAGAGAGAGAGAGAGAGAGAGAGAGAGAGAGAGAGAGAGAGAGAGAGAGAGAGAGAGAGAGAGAGAGAGAGAGAGAGATATGAGGGTGACAACACACATGATTGGGAAAAAATTTAAATAACTTGAGGTCCTATTTCTTTGCTTGTTATATTGTGAGATTATTGTTGTTTGTTCAGCCTGATTTGTTGCTGAAGTTATCTCTTTTCCCCTTGCTGCACTTTCTGTTATTGTGGAAAGTTTTTTGTATCTTTCCTGTTATTGCTGGTGCTGGTGCTGGTGTGTTGTTGTTGTTGGTATTGCATTCATGGCTGTCGATTGGATGACGATGGCGGCTGTAAAGTTAAGATTTGTGTGTTTGCAGAGGGCGGAGCGGTGATCGCCGGGCCCTCGGAGGTGTACGTGGAGGCGGGTTCATGACTGTTGCTCACCTGCTGGGTTGAGGCGCCCCCACGCCCGCCGGGGCCCATCACCTGGCTGAGGGAGCAGCGCCCCATCACCGCTGAAGGAAGCAGGTCAGTCCCACCTTGACGTAATGACATTCATAATAAACCATAATTTTTTCACGAATCAAAATTAATCTTTATTATTACCTCTGTCATTTATTTTATGATATGAAACTGTTTGTTTGTATGTCAATCAAGTATTATATGACGTGTTTCTTGTTTCATGCGTATACACTTTCCAGATTCATAAATATTATTCCCATGAAACTTTTACACAAATACGGAAGCCAAATAGAAGCCTTGCATAATTGACTCCCCGAGACTGGCCTCTGGCGGCAAGAGTTAGTCCAAGATGAAACATAAATTGAACCTCTCGGATGGATGAGAAAAGTGGGCGAAGGATTTACGAGGGAGGATGGCAGATTAGTCGTAAATTTGTGTTAATGAATCGTGCGGGATGGACGGGAACAAGCCTCGGGGCGGGAGAAGAGGCCTCCCTTACGGAAGTTTGCGCTGACTCCGAAATATTTGTGCTGACTGTCTCTTCTCGGCGTCGGTGCATCCCTGGGCGAGCAATGTTGTGGGAAGCCCAACTGCATACCGTGAAGAATTAAATGCAGCTCATTATCAATGTATTCACAGGATTACCTCGTGAGCCACTCAGCCTCTTGGTATATACTTTTGTTTCGTGTTCTCAATAACTTTAACGTAATGTAGTAGGATACAGACATGCCTTTAGGTGATTCTTACGGTACTATTTAGTTATTCACTTCTACCTACTTCTACGTATGAATAGAATGAACTGTATAAGAGATAAAGAAATCAAATACCGAAGTCATTCATATTCTAAGGAAAAGAAGAGGAAAGAAAAAGAGTGTGCGAGATCAGCCGTGTGGTTGTGATGCAAGGAGGAAAACCTGAACCCAATTGGCGGTTTATTATTGAGGTCATTAACGGCTAACCAATCACGGGTTAGATGTCCGTCCACTCACTGGGACCAGGCCGAGTTGTGCCACTTGGATCAGACTAGTTGGACGATCCTACTCAAGTTGACTCACTTTAGACTGTTGAGGATGACGGCTTAAAGAACTGCTTCCTGCAACTTATCCAATAATTCTCTCTCTCTCTCTCTCTCTCTCTCTCTCTCTCTCTCTCTCTCTCTCTCTCTCTCTCTCTCTCTCTCGCTCTGGTTGTTCCATTTATCTCGTTAGTTTCAAGATTTACGCGTCGACTGTCTAGTTTGGACCGCGGAGTCTCTCTCTCAGTCAGTCTCTCTCTCAGTCTCTCTCTCTCTCTCTCTCTCTCTCTCTCTCTCTCTCTCTCTCTCTCTCTCTCTCTCTCTCTCTCTCTCTCTCTCTCTCTCTCTCTCTCTCTCGATTGCCCGTCCCTTGCCTCCTTAATGCCTCATCCCTGCGCCGTCTCCTTGGTGGCCCATTCACCCTGTCACCACCACAGCACCTGAAAGATGCACGAGGTATTACCGCCACCACCACCACCACCACCACCACCACCACCACCACCACCACCATCATTGCCGCCGCCGCCTCCGCATTACCTTTCTCTCTTTCAGTTTTCTTTTCTAACGTTCCTCATAGACACTTGAAAACCTTCCGTCTCGTATTGTTTTGATTTTGACTCCTTATTAAAGATTGTGAGTTGTCTTCATTTTGTTTTCGAAGCTATATTTTTTTTTCTTCTTCTTTTCTTTTCTTTTTATACATGAAGGTAGTGCGTTGCGTATCTTCAAACAGTGTGTGTGTGTGTGTGTGTGTGTGTGTGTGTGTGTGTGTGGTGTGTGTGTGTGTGTGTGTGTGTGTGTGTGTTAATGAGGAAATGAAGAGTTAGAGGTAGGCGGTCGTAAAGAAATGCGAAAAGAGCTACTCTTAATTGTACCCATTTTAAAGTTTGGACGCAGGAAATTGTAGGCGTGAGAGTCTTTGAGTCCTTGATATGCCGGTGTGTTTGGAGAGAACGTTCCATTACCAGGTGTGTGTGTGTGTGTGTGTGTGTGTGTGTGTGTGTGTGTGTGTGTGTGTGTGTGTGTGTGTGTGTGTGTGTGTGTGTGTGTGTGTGTGTAGGAAACCAGAGTAAAATCACATCTCCCCATTCCGTCGCTCATATTTCCAATTCATCCTTTATAGAAAACATATCATCCATTTCTTATTAGGTTAGGTTAGGTTAGGTTAGGTTAGGTTAGGTTAGGTTAGGTTAGGTTAGGTTAGGTTAGGTTAGGTTAAATCCTTCACTCTTAGCTACTTGGTCATCGGCATTGATTATCTGTTTCTGTTTAAGGGGCGGCGTGAGTCTCCACCAGGCTCAGCAGGGTGCGAGGGCGAGCGCAAGACTTTCCCTTACCAGTGTGACGTCGAGTGATGCTGGAAACTACACGTGTCAACCAGAAGACCTCGATCCTGCCACTGTGTCTGTCTTCGTACTCAGAGGTGTGTGTGTGTGTGTGTGTGTGTGTGTGTGTGTGTGTGTGTGTGTGTGTGTGTGTGTGTGTGTGTGTGTGTGTGTGTGTGTGAAAGAGAGAAAAAAAAAAAAGGAAATAGTCTGGCCATCATCTTCCCTAAGGTAAGATAATGTGACCCCAGACAGTTAGTGCTCTTCCATTAATCTCTCCTCTCTCTGCACCTTGGCAATGCAATGGACGATGCCGCCGCCGCCTCCTCCTCCTCCTCCTCCTCCTCTTCCTCCTCCTCCTCCTCCTCCTCCTCCTCCTCCTCCTCCTCCTCCTCCTTCTCCTCTTCCTCCTCCTCTTCCTCCTCCTCTTCCTCCTCCTTTTCCTCTTCCTCTTCCTCCTCCCCCTCCTTATCTTCCTCACGGACCTCAAACAACTTCAAGGCACAAAGTTCACCCTAGTAGTGCCACTTTGCTTCGTTACTCTTCTCTTTGATGTTAATCGATTGAGGACACTGTTTTAATGTAATAATGATGGTGGTGATAGCGGTGGTGAAGTTGTTTTCGTTATGTTGCAGACGAGAAGCCCCGGGCGATGCATCACGACCCAGCCCCGTCACCTGCCGCCCCGCACCCTACCCTGCTGGCCGCCGCGCTCCTGTCCTCCCGCTGGCTTAGATGATGGCCCAGTAGCTCCTCTGCAGATGTCCCGCGCCCCTCTATCCCTGACGCCTTGGATGCGACCCACCGCTGTCACGTGCTTGCAGTGTTGAGCCTGCTGCTGGTTTACTTGATTATCTTATGAGTCACAATGTGGGCAAGGTTTTATTATCATCTTTCATTTAATATTTATACAGAGTTCATGAGCGTGTTTTGGTCTGAGAGATAACCTTTTCCAAGTAGTGTCCTTTGTGTTGCTTTTCTTGGTCACTGTCACAAGTTTCGACTGCAGTGGGTCACCTCAATGCCTTTGCTAATCATCTGTGCTCCTTGATATTTTAATCGACGCACACTTCCTACAACATCTTAGAAGTATAGTCATGAGGGTTCCCTGTCATTAGTGTCCACCACCTAAAGGAGAACAATGCTTCGTGATCTTGGCAGAAAGAAACGTTCCTTGATATAAGGATGACTCTGCAGCAGATTGTCTCCACAGCATGACTCTCCATGTGGGTCATGTGTGAGACATGTTCTAGGGCGTCACAGCAGAGGGTGTCACCAGGTTATCCAGTGGACCATTTGCACACCATGGCCATTCCCTTTCCCTTGTCCCGTCCCTTTCTTTGCTAGTGAAGAATGAGTGGGAAAAATCATTGTCATACCTTCATTTTTCTTCAAAGCTGAACAACAATACAACCTCCTCGTGCCCTGTGGCTACCAACAGGTTAAATCAAAACACGCCAGGACATTGTATTCGCGCTGCCAGACTTACTCATGTACATTCACTTGTTTTTACGTTTCCATGGGTGTTAATGTGTCATTCTGAGGCGGATTCAAGTAGTGGCCTACGATGGTAAGACTTTCGAGGAGTGGTGGTGGTAATCTAGTATGTCCATCTTTGATAAGAACCTCTCCATTCACTATGTTCTACTGATCCTTGTCCTGTCATTGGAGTGTCCCCTCCCATATCATAGTGTACCTCCTGAGTGGATTCTTCCGTTTTAGAGGAGGTAAGATTTATTAATTTTCTCACTGAAGTTGAACTACAATAAATCAGACCTTAACTGAAGTCGTTAGTATTTATTTATCCCCTTCCCCTTCCCCCGGTGTGTAGTACAGTGCTCAACTCGTGGCCTAAAGGTTGCGAGTTCGATACTGACTGAAGACAGCTTCTGGGTGAGAAGGATAGCGTTCTCTCAGTAACCCTTGTAGAACTCTATGGTCTATAGATACCTAGTTCGGTGGGATTATCTAATCTTTTACCGCCTCATCATGGTAACCTGTCAACCACATCGTCAGCCCATATTCTAGTAATAATACAGTCAAATTACTGTCTAAATGATATGGTTCACATGTCTGATGCTAGTTAACTGTTCTACAAGTTAACTCTAAGCTTCTTGCCTCCAGAAAGTGTCAAAATAATGAGTATAGTAAGACGAGCCTCCGCACGTCCCCACACCTGCACCGGCACACCTGAAGGGCACGTCAACAATGGTGTCGGGCCCAAGTAAGGTGAAGCACAGGAAAATAAATGATTACTTTGAATTTTTAAAGTTGCCATTTGAATCTACAATATTAGAATATGCTATTATCAATTATCAAGTTCGAAAATAGCCTTAGGGGTAAAATTTCTTACAAGTTACATAGTATATAGAAACAATTTTCTACCCGTTTTCTTCAATGAGTAATGGGGAGACTAAATAAATCTATACAAATCCCCTTGCACCAATTAAAAGTTCTTTAATATCACTACTAAGTAGAATGTTTCTAATCTACAATAATCAAGTATTAGGATGGTCATTTGTTTACATAGCTGCCCATTAAAGGGAGCACATCCACATTCAAATATGATAAAAATTGGTATTTCAATATGAATTCCGATCCTTTGAATCACAGTTGCAGCTTGAACACTACATAATACTTAATGAATAAACAACACCATCAATAGTCCACTCAATCATCATTGTCATTGCGTAATAAATACAAAACTAAACAGAATTGGGTTAGTCTTAGGGAAACAACCTCCAGATTCTCTTAGAAGTATAAAAGAAAACGAAATAGCATACACACACACCAGGAATTCTCATCTCCGCATCATAAACTTGAATTAGTATTTTTTCTTTTGTTTCTCCCTCAGTGCTTCATGCCGAGTCAGGTCAAAGCACTGGCAGGGTAAGCTTAGAGCACTCCCACTTCCCTCTACTTCCCCTCTGTCAGGCTTATTACAGTTCAGATTCAGTTCTTTTATGGATTAAAGTTTACGTTTCCAGCCAACTCTGCATTCCAATCGTCACCCTACCATAAACTGTCTTTCCACGCCCTCACACTCACTCACTCACTGTCCTCACAAAAGTGCAATTCTCTTAACCATAAAATTTTTCCTTTTTAACCTGGAAACATTACTGTAAATGTGATGAATATAATGTAGATATAAAACCTTCATCCCCAAAACTAGGATGATTTCAACATTTACTCATATTAAGGAGTGAATATATGAGTGAATCTAAGATATATATACCTCTCCATAAAAAAATATATATACCCCTCTATATAAGATATATATACCTCTCTCTCTCTCTCTCTCTCTCTCTATATATATATATATATATATATATATATATATATATATATATATATATATATATATACATATATATATATATATATATATATATATATATATATATATATATATATATTTATATATATATATATATATATATATATATAAGATGTATATATCTCTTTATAAGATGTATATACCTCTCTAAATAAGATATATATATATATACATCTCCATATAAGATATATATACCTCTATATATAGATGTATATATATATATATATATATATATATATATATATATATATATATATATATATATATATATATTATATATATATATATATATATATATATATATATATATATATATATATATATAGATATTGTGAGGAACTGCACCTGCCTCGTCTTCCTCTAATTAGTGGTTGAACTACCACTCTCGTCTGCCGGAGCTTGTTCACCGGCTTCCCCGCCACTACCCCACCCCCTTGTCCAGGGGTAGGGGGATAGTCTAACCGAGCCAAGCTCCACGCCACCGGCTTGGAGAAGGGCAGAACGCCTCAGCTCTCACACCTGACAACACTTCACCACCTGCTGCTGGTTCTCAACATTCCGAAGGCATTTCTGGAGACTTGGGCTCCCTTCCAGTGTGCTCTTCAACTGTACCTACACCATTCGACCCTTCCTGCTGTCTGAGGAGCAATCTACGTTGCCGAGTTTTGCTGTCACGCATCTCACCCTCAAAACAGCTGTACAGGGAGTTATTTGGGTGTCATACCCCTGCTCGGGTAATTGTTTACGAGCAGTTCGTCGTTGGTGATTTATTTTGGCTTCTAGCCTGTAATTATGAATATTTGTTCTACGACTCATAATTACGCAGTAAAATAAAACTTTATATTTATATAGAAACATGACTTTACTCCTCATTTTCTCGAAAGCTATTAGAGATATTGGAAATATCATTGCAGCATCTGATAGGCCTAATTAAACTGTACAACTGTACTTATAAATATTTGTTCTTTGACTCATAATTACGCAGTAAAATAAAACTATATATTTATATAAAAACATGAATTTCCTCCTCATTTTCTCGAAAGCTATTAGAGATATTGGAAATATAATTGCAGCATCTGATGGACCTAATTAAACTGTACAACTGATATTATGAATATTTGTTGTATGACTAATATTTACTCAGTAAAATAAAACTTTATATTTATATAAAAACATGACTTTCCTCCTCATTTTCTCGAAAGCTATTAGAGATATTGAAAAAATCATTGCAGCATCTGATAGACCTAATAAAATTGTACAACTGTCATTATGAATATTTGTTCTATGACTCATAATTACGCAGTAAAATGAAACTTAATATTTATATAAAAACATGAATTTCCTCCTCATTTTCTCGAAAACTATTAGAGATATTGGAAATATCATTGCAGCATCTGATAGACCTAATTAAACTGTACAACTGTCATTATGAATATTTGTTCTATGACTAATAATTACGCAGTAAAATGAAACTTAATATTTATATAAAAACATGACTTTCCTCCTCATTTTCTCGAAAGCTATTAGAGATATTGGAAATATCATTGCAGCATCTGATACACCTAATTAAACTGTAAAACTGACATTATGAATATTTGTTCTATGACTAATAATTACGCAGTAAAATAAAACCATATAATTATATAAAAACACGACTTTCCTCCTCATTTTCTCGAAAGATATTAGAGATATTGGAAATATCATTACAGAATCTGATAGACCTAATTAAAATCTACTACTGTCATTATGAATATTTGCTCTAGTACTAATATATACTGAATTTTACTTTTTTTTAAATTACTTTCTTCCTCATTTTCTCGAAAACTATTAGAGATATTGGAAATATCATTGCACCATCTGATACACCTAATTCAACTGTACAACTGATATTATGAATATTTGTTCTATGACTAATAATTACGCAGTAAAATAAAACCGTATATTTATATAAAAACATGACTTTCCTCCTCATTTTCTCGAAAGCTATTAGATATTCGAAATATCATTGCAGCATTTGATACACATAATTAAACTGTAAAACTGTCATTATGAATATTTGTTCTATGACTAATAATTACGCAGTAAAATGAAACTTAATATTTATATAAAAACATGACTTTCCTCATTTTCTCGAAAGCTATTAGAGATATTAGAAATATCATTACAGCATCTGATACACCTAATTAAATTGTACAACTGATATTATGAATATTTGTTCTATGACTAATAATTACGCGGTAAAATAAAACTTTATATTTATATAAAAACATGACTTTATTTCTCATTTTCCCGAAAGCTATTAGAGATATTGGAAATATCATTGCAGCATCTGATACACCTAATCAAAATGTACAACTGTCATTATGAATATTTGTTCTATGACTAATAATTATGCAGTAAAATGAAACTTAATATTTATATAAAAACATAACTTTCCACCTCATTTCCTCGATAGCTATAAGAGATATTGGAAATATCATTATAGCATCTGATACACCTAATTAAACTGTACAACTGTGATTATGAATATTTGTTCTATGACTAATAATTAAGCAGTAAAATTAAACTTAATATTTATATAAAAACATGACTTTCCTCCTCATTTTCCCGAAAGCTATTAGAGATATTGGAAATATGATTGCAGCATCTGATACATCTAATTAAACTGTACAATTGTCATTATGAATATTTGTTCTATGACTAATAATTACGCAGTAAAATGAAACTTAATATTTATATAAAAACATGAATTTCCTCCTCATTTTCCCGAAAGCTATTAGAGATATTGGAAATATCATTGCAGCATCTGATAGACCTAATTAAACTGTACAATCTGTAATTATGAATATTTGTTCTATGACTCATAATTACGCAGTAAAATAAAACTTTATATTTATATAAAAACATGATTTTCCTCCTCATTTTCTCGAAAGCTATTAGAGATATTGGAAATATCATTGCAGCATCTGATGGACCAAATTAAACTGTACAACTGATATTATGAATATTTGTTGTATGACTAATAATTACGCAGTAAAATAAAACTTTATATTTATATAAAAACATTACTTTCCTCCTCATTTTCTCGAAAGCTATTAGAGATATTGGAAATATCATTGCAGCATCTGATATATCCTAATTAAACTATACAACTGTAATTATGAATATTTGTACTACGACTCATAATTACGCAGTAAAATAAAACTTTATATTTATATAGAAACATGACTTTACTCCTCATTTTCTTGAAAGCTATTAGAGATATTGGAAATATCATTGCAGCATCTGATAGGCCTAATTAAACTGTACAACTGTACTTATGAATATTTGTTCTTTGACTCATAATTACGCAGTAAAATAAAACTATATATTTATATAAAAACATGAATTTCCTCCTCATTTTCGCGAAAGCTATTAGAGATATTGGAAATATAATTGCAGCATCTGATGGACCTAATTAAACTGTACAACTGATATTATGAATATTTGTTGTATGACTAATATTTACTCAGTAAAATAAAACTTAATATTTATATAAAAACATGACTTTCCTCCTCATTTTCTCGAAAGCTATTAGAGATATTGAAAAAATCATTGCAGCATCTGATAGACCTAATAAAATTGTACAACTGTCATTATGAATATTTGTTTTATGACTCATAATTACGCAGTAAAATGAAACTTAATATTTATATAGAAACATGACTTTCCTCCTCATTTTCTCGAAAACTATTAGAGATATTAGAAATATCATTGCAGCATCTGATACACCTAATTAAACTGTACAACTGTAATTATGAATATTTGTTCTATGACTAATAATTACGCAGTAAAATGAAACTTAATATTTATATAAAAACATGACTTTCCTCCTCATTTTCTCGAAAGCTATTAGAGATATTGAAAATATCACTGCAGCATCTGATACATCTAATTAAACTGTAAAACTGACATTATGAATATTTGTTCTATGATTAATAATTACGCAGTAAAATAAAACCATATAATTATATAAAAACACGACTTTCCTCCTCATTTTCTCGATAGATATTAGAGATATTGGAAATATCATTACAGAATCTGATAGACCTAATTAAAATATATTACTGTCATTATGAATATTTGCTCTAGTACTAATATATACTGAATTTTACTTTTTTTTAAATTACTTTCTTCCTCATTTTCTCGAAAGCTATTAGAGATATTGGAAATATCATTGCACCATCTGATACACCTAATTCAACTGTACAACTGTCATTATGAATATTTGTTCTATGACTAATAATTACGCAGTAAAATAAAACCGTATATTTATATAAAAACATGACTTTCCTCCTCATTTTCTCGAAAGCTATTAGATATTCGAAATATCATTGCAGCATTTGATACACATAATTAAACTGTAAAACTGTCATTATGAATATTTGTTCTATGACTAATAATTACGCAGTAAAATGAAACTTAATATTTATATAAAAACATGACTTTCCTCATTTTCTCGAAAGCTATTAGAGATATTAGAAATATCATTGCAGCATCTGATACACCTAATTAAATTGTACAACTGATATTATGAATATTTGTTCTATGACTAATAATTACGCAGTAAAATTAAACTTTATATTTATATAAAAACATGACTTTCCTTCTCATTTTCCCGAAAGCTATTAGAGATATTGGAAATATCATTGCAGCATCTGATACACCTAATCAAAATGTACAACTGTCATTATGAATATTTGTTCTATGACTAATAATTATGCAGTAAAATGAAACTTAATATTTATATAAAAACATGACTTTCCTCCTCATTTTCTCGAAAGCTATAGAGATATTGGAAATATCATTGCAGCATCTGATACACCTAATTAAACTGTACAACTGTGATTATGAATATTTGTTCTATGACTAATAATTAAGCAGTAAAATTAAACTTAATATTTATATAAAAACATGACTTTCCTCCTCATTTTCCCGAAAGCTATTAGAGATATTGGAAATATGATTGCAGCATCTGATACACCTAATTAAACTGTACAATTAACATTATGAATATTTGTTCTATGACTAATAATTACGCAGTAAAATGAAACTTAATATTTATATAAAAACATGAATTTCCTCCTCATTTTCCCGAAAGCTATTAGAGATATTGGAAATATCATTGCAGCATCTGATATATCCTAATTAAACTGTACAACTGTAATTATGAATATTTGTTCTACGACTCATAATTACGCAGTAAAATAAAACTTTATATTTATATAGAAACATGACTTTACTCCTCATTTTCTCGAAAGCTATTAGAGATATTGGAAATATCATTGCAGCATCTGATAGGCCTAATTAAACTGTACAACTGTACTTATGAATATTTGTTCTTTGACTCATAATTACGCAGTAAAATAAATCTATATATTTATATATAAACATGAATTTCCTCCTCATTTTCTCGAAAGCTATTAGAGATATTGGAAATATAATTGCAGCATCTGATAAACCTAATTAAATTGTACAACTGATATTATGAATATTTGTTCTATGACTAATAATTACGCAGTAAAATTAAACTTTATATTTATATAAAAACATGACTTTCCTCCTCATTTTCTCGAAAGCTATTAGATATTCGAAATATCATTGCAGCATTTGATACACCAAATTAAACTGTAAAACTGTCATTATGAATATTTGTTCTATGACTAATAATTACGCAGTAAAATGAAACTTAATATTTATATAAAAACATGACTTTCCTCCTCATTTTCTCGAAAGCTATTAGAGATATTAGAAATATCATTGCAGCATCTGAAACATCTAATCAAAATGTACAACTGTCATTATGAATATTTGTTCTATGACTAATAATTATGCAGTAAAATGAAACTTAATATTTATATAAAAACATGACTTTCCTCCTCATTTTCTCGAAAGCTATAAGAGATATTGGAAATAGCATTGCAGCATCTGATACACCTAATTAAACTGTACAACTGTGATTATGAATATTTGTTCTATGACTAATAATTAAGCTGTAAAATTAAACTTAATATTTATATAAAAACATGACTTTCCTCCTCATTTTCCCAAAAGCTATTAGAGATATTGGAAATATGATTGCAGCATCTGATACACCTAATTAAACTGTACAATTGTCATTATGAATATTTGTTCTATGACTAATAATTACGCAGTAAAATTAAACTTAATATTTATATAAAAACATGAATTTCCTCCTCATTTTCCCGAAAGCTATTAGAGATATTGGAAATATCATTGCAGCATCTGATAGACCTAATTAAACTGTATAACTGTAATTATGAATATTTGTTCTATGACTCATAATTACGCAGAAAAATAAAACTTTATATTTATATAAAAACATGACTTTCCTCCTCATTTTCTCGAAAGCTATTAGAAATATTGGAAATATCATTGCAGCATCTGATGGACCAAATTAAACTGTACAACTGATATTATGAATATTTGTTGTATGACTAATAATTACGCAGTAAAATAAAACTTTATATTTATATAAAAACATTACTTTCCTCCTAATTTTCTCGAAAGCTATTAGAGATATTGGAAATATCATTGCAGCATCTGATATATCCTAATTAAACTGGACAACTGTAATTATGAATAAATGTTCTACGACTCATAATTACGCAGTAAAATAAAACTTTATATTTATATAGAAACATGACTTTCCTCCTCATTTTCTCGAAAGCTATTAGATATTCGAAATATTATTGCAGCATTTGATACACCTAATTAAACTGTAAAACTGTCATTATGAATATTTGTTCTATGACTAATAATTACGCAGTAAAATGAAACTTAATATTTATATAAAAACATGACTTTCCTCCTCATTTTCTCGAAAGCTATTAGAGATATTGGAAATATCATTGCAGCATCTGATACACCTAATTAAATTGTACAACTGATATTATGAATATTTGTTCTATGACTAATAATTACGCAGTAAAATTAAACTTTATATTTATATAAAAACATGACTTTCCTTCTCATTTTCCCGAAAGCTATTAGAGATATTGGAAATATCATTGCAGCATCTGATACACCTAATTAAACTGTACAACTGTCATTATGAATATTTGTTCTATGACTAATAATTATGCAGTAAAATGAAACTTAATATTTATATAAAAACATGACTTTCCTCCTCATTTTCTCGAAAGCTATAAGAGATATATGAAATATCATTGCAGCATCTGATACACCTAATTAAACTGTACAACTGTGATTATGAATATTTGTTCTATGACTAATAATTAAGCAGTAAAATTAAACTTAATATTTATATAAAAACATGACTTTCGTCCTCATTTTCCCGAAAGCTATTAGAGATATTGGAAATATGATTGCAGCATCTGATACACCTAATTAAACTGTACAATTGTCATTATGAATATTTGTTCTATGACTAATAATTACGC
>JAPQNM010000042.1:11911814-11919314 GCA_029783475.1 Metacarcinus magister
TCTCATGCACCTCACCTCGCTTTGAATATGTAAAAGACTCGTGTTTCTCAATATGACTCGGAACGCTTCTAAAACCCGCTTGGGACTATACACTTGAGCGCCTTCCTCCACGATACAATGCACGATGAAAAAGTTACAAGACGAGTGAAGATAGATCAAAAACTATACTTTATTTCATCAATTTCCCCCCGTCATGCTCCTCGATGTAGTGACCTTGAACACTACGCTACTTGGCTCCCTTCACTGCACTGTGCTATGCCTTGAACGCTCCTTTAGAAGTCCTGTTCTTTAAGTGTGTCAAATGTTGGATTTTCTTCTTCAAAACGGCGACTCTTTAAACTTAGTGGGTAGAATGTTGTCTTGAAATACACTGAGTAAAAAACTATATATACTTTCCACACACACACACACACACACACACACACACACACACACACACACACACACACACACACAGCCCCTTATACGTAGTCACCCATAACCTTGATTGAGGATAGGGAAGAAAGGAAAGAGGGATGGAGGAGTGAGGGGAGTGGAGGGGAATGGAGGGAAGGGTGCCAGGGAGGGGTGACTTGACCCTCATCCGCCTAAGGGGACGCTGTCATATGCAGATGATGTGGTACAGGTGTGGGACAGGTGTGGTACAGGTGTGGTACAGGTGTGGGACAGGTGTGGTACAGGTGTATGGTGGTCTTAGTACCTTTTCCTCCCATTTTTCTACTCTTCTTTCACTCCTTTCTTTCCTCCAACTGTTATTTTTCTCCTTATCTTCTTCCTTTCCTTCCTATCATACTTTCCTTCCTCTCTGTCATTCTCTCCACCTCTCTTCCTCCCTTCTTTCGTACCTTCCTCCCTGTTTGCCTCCCTCCTTCCCTCCCTCCCTCCCTCCCTCCCTGCTGTGTATCTGCCTCTCATCTCAGTTTCTCATTTATATACTTCATTTTTGCCCCGTCAGCCTCGCCCGTGCATTGACGCCCCTGCCACGAGCCTCGAGGGAGGAGGGAGGTGGAGTACGTCTGCGGGCCGCCCTCACCCTTGTCATGGCTTAATTAGAGGCTTCAGTGACCCGCCTCCCCGCGCCTGCCTGCCTCAATGCCTGCCTGCCTCCCTCACACCCTCACGTCAACCCTAGCAAAGATGGACTCTGGTAATACTAGTTCAAGGGTAGAATAAGTATTATTATTATTATTATTATTATTATCATTGTTATTATTATTATTATTATTACTATTATTATTACAACTTTTACTACTACTATATAACCCCCATACCAACCCATTCCTTCCTCCCATACCATTACCGCGTCACACCTCCCATACACAGCAAAGTTGCAATCAGTATTTTCAAAACAGTCCTCCCTTAACGCCGTCCACAGCCTTAATAACCTAATTTACCTGGACGCAAAATACTAAGAATCTACAGGTGTACATTTGAATAACTACTCCACGTGCTGCTTCCCTATTTTTTTTTACTTTACATAACACGATCCCTATTTCCTTCTTTCCCTATTCATTTCCTTCTTTCCCTATCCATTCTTTACTTTTATTTTTCCTTCCATCTCATTCATTACCAGTCTATCTATGCACGACAAACACATTCTTTATGCAAACTACCTACATCATGAATGGGACGGGATAGGACGGAGGATAGGGGGGAGATAGGGATGTCTTATAGGGTAGGTACGGGGCAGGGCGGGTACGGGGCGGGGGTTATATGGTATGGACGGGGCGGGGCGAGACAAAAAGAGACGGGGCTTGGGGTACAACATCTCTTGGCAGCGTAAAAACTCCCCTTCCTGTCGACGGTAAAGCATTAGTCCCTTGTGAGTAAGCGTGTGGCGGGGCGGGGCAAGGCGGGGCAAGGTGGGGCGGGGCAAGGCGGGGCAAGGGTGGGGCGGGGTGGAGAGCATGTCAATGTTGAATTATACGACGAAGAAAATATTGGCCTCGTTACAGCGGGACGGTGACGTGTGGCGGTGGGTGGGAGGACTCCTGAGGGCGTTGTTACTGTAACCATCACGCCCTTCCTTCCTCCCTCATACCCTCACACCCTCACTCCTTCCCTCTCTCCCTCATACCCTCCTGCCATCCTTCCCTCCCTTCCTCTCCTACATGCATCCTTAACTCCTTCCCTCGCCTCCTTCTTTTACTTTCTTCCTTCCTATTCCCTCTCTTTTCCTTCCCTTCTCTCCCTACTTATTTCATTTTCTTCTTTCTATCCCCTCTTCTTCCCTTCCCTCCCTTCCTCTATTTTCGTGACTCCCTTCCCTTCTTCCTTCCTTCATTCTCTTTTCTCTTCTATCTTTCTTCCTCTTCCTTCCTTTACGATGACGAAAGAGGAAAATATAGATAGAAAGAGAGAGAATGAAGAGGCGATGACGGGAGAAGGGAAAGTGAAAGAGGGATAAATAGCAGGTAATAAAGAAAGCGACAGAGGGGAGAAGGGAGGACAGGAAGGGAAGGGAGGGAAAGGGAGAGGGAAGGGGAGAGGGGAAAGGAGGGGAAACAAGTGAGATTAACAAGGATGTCGCGGTGTGTGATGGACGTGTGAGAGGGGAGAGAGGGGAGAGAGGAGAGGGAAGGAGAGAGGGAGAGGGAGGGGAGAGGAGAGGAATGGGAAGAGGGAAAAAAATATCACCTCAACCATGCATTTACTTTTTGATTCTCCTCCTCCTCCTCCTCCTCTTCCTCTTCCTCTTCCTCTTCCTCCTCCTCCTCTTCTCAAACTACGAAAAGGAAAAGAATAAAAGAAAACTAGAATAACAGAAAACATTAAAAGAAAAGAAGAGTTTTTTTAAAGGAAAATGAGGTCACTGATTTGACGAAACGAGGAATAAGGAGAAAATGCAATAACTATGGTAAATGAAGATAGAGGAGAGAGGAGAAAGGAGGAGGAGGAGGAGGAGGAGGAGGAGGAGGAGGAGGAGGAGGAGGAGGAGGAGGAGGAGGAGGAGGAGGAGGAGGAGGGACCAGTCATTACTGATATATTGTCGAACATTTGGTATTATGGGACTGATATTAAGTTTTTTGCCAACTTAAAGGAGAGGAAAGTGAGCGAGAGAGAAAGAGAGAGAGAGAGAGAGAGAGAGAGAGAGAGAGAGAGAGAGAGAGAGAGAGAGAGAGAGAGAGAGAGAGAGAGAGAGAGAGAGAGTGTTGAAGGTGAGGGAAAAATGGTGGGTGAGTGTGTGTGTGTGTGTGTGTGTGTGTGTGTGTGTGTGTGTGTGTGTGTGTGTGTGTGTGTGTGTGTGTGTGTGTGTGAGGCAGGATTCATAAACTATAAATGTGTGTTTGAATATTCACAAGCCTTCCCTCCCTTCCTACTCCCATCCCTTCCCCCTTTATTTTCCTCCTCATTTCTCTCCCTCCCTTCCTCTTTCCATCCCTTTCCTCTCCTTCTTTTCCCTCCTTCCCTCTTTACCACCCTTACTTCTTCCCTTATTTCTCTCTCCTTTTTCTGTCCTCTCTCCCTCTCAATAACAATACTCCCTTTCCCTCCCTCTCTTTTTCTTTCCCTCTTTCTTTCCCTCCCTCTCTCTCTCTCTCTCTTTCTCTCTCCTTCGTAATGATGCAGTAAAGCTCACCGTCACATACTGTTTCCCTGGCAATGGAAGGTGAGGGGAAACAAGGGAAAGGGGAAAGAGAGAGAGAGTGTGGGAAAGGGATATTCCTCTCCCTTTCTTTTTTTTTTTTTTTTCATTTTTACCTCCATCCCTTCCTCTCCCTCTTAATCGGATGTCAATTTAATGTTCTTCATGTCGATATTTTTTTTTTCTCTCTCTCTCTTTCTCTCTCTCATTTCCTTCTCTTTCTCCGTCTTTACCATCCTCCCTTTTCCCTTACCATTCATATCCTTTAGCTCCCTTTCCTTCATCCCTTCCTTCATTACCTTCTATCCTTCATACTTCCTTTACCCTTCTCTTACCTTACCAAAATTTTCCCTACTCACAACGCCCTTAGCTCCTCCTCCTCCTCCTCCTCCTCCTCCTCCTCCTCCTCCTCCTCCTCCTCCTCCTCCTCCTTATTAATAACCAAAGATAACATTGAGAAGGAGGAAGGAAGGGAAGGAAGAGGAAAGAGAGGGAGAGGAGAGAGGAAGGAAAACTGTAACTAGCAATATCATGTCTTCGGGAAGCATCTTGTTTTCTTCCTCCCACACCCCGTTTTCTTTCTTAATTTGCGGCGTAGGAGGAGGAGGAGGAGGAGGAGGAGCAGGAGGAGGGGGGGGGGAAGTTGTGCTTAACGAAGGAGAATTACATCACTGTGGGCAAAGTGGTTGTGAGGGAAAGGGGAAGGAAGGGAAGGGAAGGGAAGGGAAGGGAAGGGAAGGGAAGGGAAGGGAAGGGAAGGGAAGGGAAGGGAAGGGAAGGGAAGGGAAGGGAAGGGGAAGGGAAGGAAGGGAAGGGAAAGAAAGGTAAAAGGTTGTAATTTCAGTATTAAGGAAAGGGAGTTGACAAAATTATCTCACTGCTAAAGGGGAGAGAAGGGGAGAAAGAGGGGAATGATCATACTGTCTGGTAGGATAGGGAGGGGAGTAGAGGGGAGGGGAAGGAGAGAAGAAGGGAAGGATATCACTCTAATAAGGAAAGGAAGGGAGAAGGGAATGATGATAATGATGATGATGATGATGATGATGATGATGATGATGATGAAGTAATATCCACTTACTCTAATCTACTTTCCCTTCCCTCTCCCTCCTCCTCCTCTTCCCTTCCCTTCCTACCCTATGTCACTTTGTCCTCCTCTTGGTCTACAAATCTGACCTCTCTCCCTCCACTCCCTTCCCCTCCCTTTACCTCACCCCTCACCCATCACCCCACTTCTCTCCGCACTTGCTTAGCCTCTCCCTTACCTCCCCCCTCACCTCCTCCTCAAGCTCTCCATCAAGAAAAAGTTTGGTAGCAGATAAGTTAGCGCCAAAACTTTTTCTCTGTGCGACAAACAGAGACACAGAAGGAAGGAAATAAGAGGAGAAAGAGGAAAGAAGAAGCTGGAGAGGAAAGCTGAGAAAAAGAGGAGGTAAGAAAGTAGGATAGCAGTGAGAGGTGGAGAGAAGGAGGAGGAGGAGGAGGAGGAGGAGGAGGAGGAGGAGGAGGAGGAGGAGGAGGAGGAGGAGGGAGGAGGAGGAGGAGGAGGAGGTGTGGAGGAATGATGGAGCGGAGGATGAGGGAGATTCGTGTGAGGAGTGGTGGGGAGGAAAGGAGAGGAGGAGGAGGAGGAGGAGGAGGAGGAGGAGGAGGAGGAGAGAATTAGTGCTGATACATACACATACACCCACACACACACACCCACCCACACACACACACACACCCACACACACACACACAGAAAACAACAACAACACCATCTCTCACCAGTAATATATTGGACACGCCCCTTCCACCCATCTCTCTCTTCAAAAGGAATAAAGAAAAAACATATACCAGACTATAATTAACGAGAAAGAAGATAAAGATAAAGATAAAGAGGGGAAAAAAAAGGAAAAAATTAATCATAACAACTTAATAATTTTCGTTACAAATATTTTTTTTATCTTAATTCTTGTTTTGGTTTCAATTTCATTTCCATAATTCATATTCTGGTACGATTTTCATTTTCAAACCATCTTTTTTTTTACCTAATAATTCTCGTATCCTCATTTCTTGCTCTGGTTCCATTCAAACGACCTTTTTTTTTCCTTAATAATTCTCGTTTCAAATCAATTCTCATCATAATTCGTGTTCTCGTTTCAAATTCGTCTCTTTCAATCCTTGTTCTGGGTTTGGTTTGAAAGGCAAGAGTAACCATCCTGACACGGGCACTAACCTCACCGTTTTGGCTTCGTCTTGTTGTCCTCGTGTAATGACTTTATGCAAATGACGAATCAACTCTTTCCTTCTCGTTGGGGACACACTCAAATATGTGAGGCTCTTAATTACTCTCTCTCTCTCTCTCTCTCTCTCTCTCTCTCTCTCTCTCTCTCTCTCTCTCTCTCTCTCTCTCTCTCTCTCTCTCTCTCTCTCTCTCTCTCTCAAAGTAAGATAAACAACATGACAAATTGGTTTCTCATATTTTTTCCGCCCAATACAACAAAAACATTGACCTTCTCCTACGCTATCCATGCATGTTTATTATGGTGTTTATGTATCATTATTGTTCTGTTTCTGGTATGAATATTTCCTGCAATTACTTGAAAAAATATAATACGTTTGCATTAAAATAAGGTTTAAATACTTTCTTTTCAATCTAAACCATTATTTCATACCTCATATTCAAATCTTTTCTTCATTTACACCTCTACGTATTATCAATTTACCTGTTTTCATCCTTTAATTAACTATTCCCTTCTTTATGTTCACCTGTTTAATTATCCTTCAATTACCTGTCCTCCCTTACCCTCTTGTGTCATGTTCCCTTAATTAGCACCCCACCTGGCGGTCACCTGTCGCAACCCTTCACCTCAGCATATGTAAAAGTATATAACTCGGTCACGTGTGCTGTATTCCTTTGTATTCCTTTAATTAACCCTCGAAATGACCACGTGTATTATAATGAGAATACAATGGCAGGTGTGTTCATGTTCCTATACATTCATACAGTCACTTTCTCACACTTCTTTCCTTTCACTATCCATTGAAGTCACTTTCATAACACCTCATCACTTTACAGCCTCCTCCTCCTCCTCCTCCTCCTCCTCCTCCTCCTCCTCCTCCTCCTCCTCCTCCTCCTCCTCCTCCTCCTCCTCCTCCTCCTGGAAGCTTAATCAAAGAAGGCTCCAGTCACTGTCCTTGCATCCATCCGTATCGTTATCTTCGTCATCGCCTTCGTCGTCGCCTTCGCCAGCACGGAGGCAAATGGCGCCTATATTACCCTCTCTCGGCTCAGTGGTGCGTGCAAAAACAGATTGATTGTCGCTCTTTTTAATATTCTCGTCTTTGTCGTTGTGATCTCCCTCTTACTCTATTCTCTTCTCTCTCCTTTTCTTCTTTGTTCTCGTCATATTTTTCTCTTTCATCTTCCTCCTCTTCCTCCTCCTCTTCCTCCTTCTACGATGACATTTCACACAGAGGAGTCGAGAGGTCACTAAAAAAGGCTTCACCCTACCCTCCCTTCCCTTCCTCTCCCTTCCCTTCCTCTCCCTTTCCTTCCTCCTTCCTCTTCCAATATACAAAAAAATAAAATAAAAATTCTTGGCAATCAATCAAATGTTTCAGAAAAGGTACCAATTTCAAGATGGTGTAAATGACGAAGGGTGAAGGCTAAAAAGGGAAGGGAGAAAGTAAGCTCTCTCTCTCTCTCTCTCTCTCTCCCTTGTAGCTATGCCTTTCTTCCCTCCTTAAATTTCCTCCTCCTGCAGATTCGTGGGGAGGGGGAGGAAGGGAGGGAAGAAGAAGAGGAAGAGAGGGAAGAAGAGAGAGTGAGCAATGAATATATAGTAAAGCAGATAAAGGAAGAAAGGACAAAGGAGGAAGAATAGGGATGGAGAGAAGATGGAGACGAGGGGAGATAGGAAGAAAGGAAGAGG
>JAPQNM010000042.1:11921814-11941814 GCA_029783475.1 Metacarcinus magister
ATTATTATTATTTTTATTATTATTATTATCATTATCAATTTACTTTTGGTGTCCTATTTTTTATATTTATCATTATTTCCAGCGTGAGTTTCGTGTCTAAATCTGCAGAAGGAGGAGGAGGAGGAGGAGGAGGAGGAGGAGGAGGAGGAGGAGGAGGAGGAGGAGGAGGAGGAGGAGGAGGAGGAGGAGAGAGGAGAGTAATGAGGGAGCAAGCAAGACCCAAACATCACTAACACTTCCATTCCTTTCCTCATTCCTTCATTCCTTCCCTCATCTGTTTCATGGAAGGAGGGAAGGAGGGAAGGAGGAAGGCAAATGATTGAAGAAGACTGGAAATAGAAGGAGAGAAGGGAAGAAGTGTAGAAGGATTGGTATAAAAATAATAATAGGAGTAAGGAGAAGGAGAAAAGAGGAATATGAAGGTAAGGAGGAAGGTATGGAGCTAAATAAGGAAGACAAAGGGTGAAGAAAGGGGAAGACAATAAGTGAGAAATACAAGAATGGAAAAAAATAGAAGACAGAGAAGGAGAAAATGAAGATAAAAAGGAAAAATAAAAGGCAAAAAATATGTAAGAGACGAAAGATGTAAATAAAGAAATGAAAAAAAATGGGAAAAATAGTGCATAACAAAAAAAATATTAAGTGCAAAAGAAAGAAAAAGGAAATAGACAATAAAATTTAGATAAACTGTAGTAATGGAAAGAATATTATGAAGATTATATGATTGGCGTGAGATAGACAGTGACAAGCTACAGAGAGAGAGAGAGAGAGAGAGAGAGAGAGAGAGAGAGAGAGAGAGAGAGAGAGAGAGAGAGAGAGAGAGAGAGAGAGAGAGAGAGATAATTCAGAGTGGAGAATGACAGAAACCTTCACACCTATCTGAACACACACACACAAACACACACACACACACACACACACACACACACACACACACACACAGGAGTAGGAGGCGGCGGTGGGGGGGCGGGGTAATAGAGTCCCAAGCAACTCTGGCTGTAAATTCTGACTCGACGAAGCTAAACGTAGAGGAAGAGAAGGAGGAGGAGGAGGAGGAGGAGGAGGAGGAGGAGGAGGAGGAGGAGGAGGAGGAGGAGGAGGAAAATTCTTGGTAGTGTCCACGTCTAGTATCCATTGGGAAGAGAAAATATAGCACTTAAATTATGACTCTCTCTCTCTCTCTCTCTCTCTCTCTCTCTCTCTCACTCTCTCTCTCTCTCTCTCTCTCTCTCTCTCTCTCTCTCTCTCTCTCTCTACGTACATAACTTTATTTTTACGTGCGAGTCTGGACGGCGACGCGGCACTGCAGTCCCTTATGCATGACTCTCTCTCTCTCTCTCTCTCTCTCTCTCTCTCTCTCTCTCTCTCTCTCTCTCTCTCTCTCTCTCTCTCTCTCTCTCTCTCTCACACATACATTTTTTGGGTAACATTTTTCCCCACAAACTGATTTCACCGAGAATTTTCTGTAAATAAATTTACTTCCCTCTCCTTTTTTTTTCCACTGAACTTAATTTCCCCGACCATTTTTTCCCCTCCCCTCCTTCGTGGATAGTGTTTTCTGGCAGGAAGGGAAAGATTTCAGTTTTATTTAACGTTACTGGTGGTGGTGGGGTGGTGGTGGTGGTGGTGGTGGTGGTGGTGGTGGTGGTGGTGGTGGTGGTGGTGGTGGTGGTGGTGGTGATTAGGGTGGTGGTGATGATAATTGTGAAAATCTTTAAACAAGGCATGGTATATTATCTCTCTATCTCATCTCTCTCTCTCTCTCTCTCTCTCTCTCTCTCTCTCTCTCTCTCTCTCTCTCTCTCTCTCTCTCTCTCTCTCTCTCTCTCATGTAATTGCCCAAGAGAAATTCGAGACGTCGCCTGGAAGATGTACTAGCTCGCTCTCTCTCTCTCTCTCTCTCTCTCTCTCTCTCTCTCTCTCTCTCTCTCTCTCTCTCTCTCTCTCTCTCTCTCTCTTCGTCTTCTTCTGGACAGACAAACAGATAGACAGAAAGACAGACAGACAGAGGGACTGAGAAGATAGGTTAGTACTAAGGGTGTCCTCTAAAGTTAGGTGTGTGTGTGTGTGTGTGTGTGTGTGTGTGTGTGTGTGTGTGTGTGTGTGTGTGTGTGTGTGTGTGTGTGTGTGTGTGTGTGTGTGTGTGTAGAGGACGTTGCTAGAATCAACACCTGAAACAATTACCTGGTGTCCTCGTGCCTGCAGGTGGCCAGGGGAAGGGAGGAGGGAGGGAGGGAGGGAGGGAGGGAGGGAGGGAGGGAGGAAGAGAAGGAAGGAGGAAGAGAGAGACAAATGTTGAGTGCGTGAAAGACAAAAGAAAGGAATCGAGAACAGTGGAGTGGTACGTATAGGGGAGAGAGAGAGAGAGAGAGAGAGAGAGAGAGAGAGAGAGAGAGAGAGAGAGAGAGAGAGAGAGAGAGAGAGAGAGAGAGAGAGAGAGAGATGGAGACATGGAGAGATGGAGGAAAAGGATAATATGTATGTTCTCACCCAACATTTCGGTTCCTTCCCAACTGTGAATCATTTTGGGCGGAAGTGAGGAAGAGAAGAGAAGAGAAGAGAAGAGAAGGAGGGATGGAGAGAAGGAGGGAAGAAGGGAAGAAGGGGGGAAAGGAGAGAGGGAGGGAAGGGGGGAAGGAGGGAGGGAGGGAGGGAGGGAGGGAGGAGACAATTGTTATATTCAGATTTCTGGCTCCTGTACACAACAGTGAATCCTGAGAGACAGTGTGTGTGGGTGTGGGTGTGTGAGAGAGAGAGAGAGAGAGAGAGAGAGAGAGAGAGAGAGAGAGAGAGAGAGAGAGAGAGAGAGAGAGAGAGAGAGAGAGAGAATCCACTTTAACCTCATTATTGACCATCTAACACCTAAAGCTTAATAACATCCAGTGACCTTCCACCTACGCCTCCACCCACTCCTCCACCCACTCTTCCACCCACTCTTACACCCACTCCTCCACCCACTCTTCCACCCACTCCTCCACCCACTCTTCCACCCACTCCTACACCCACTCCTCTACCCACTCCTCTACCCACTCTTCCATCCACACAACGCCTATTTTGACCCCATCCACTTGATCACGTGACACCTTCATCATCACGTGACATTTACCAAACCAACATGACCTTACTAAACTTACATGACCTTCTGACATAAAAAATAAATAAATAAATAAAAATCATATGACTTTGACCTAAATAACAAACATGACCTAACCAAACCCTAATCACGTGACCTTTTTGACCTCACAAATACACACATGACCTAGCGACCTTTAATACTAACCTTCCCAATATAATTACTCACACAGGACACCCCCTCCCCCCCCCCACCCATCCACCACCATCATTACAGCTAATTAATCAACCTAGCACGACCTTCTAACCTCATGAATCACTTGACCTTTGACCTGACCTCATTACCATTAGGAAGTCTGCCTCACCTAAATAATTCGCAATAAAATAAAAACTAATAGAAAAAAGTATAAGGGATGTAAGTGACGTTGTATTAAATTGTAAAGTAAATACTGATCTTTTTCGCCTGGAGGGTTGGAGGGAGGGAAGGAGGGAGGGAGGGAAGGGTTGGGGTAAGGTATGGAGGGAATTGTGGAGGGAAGGGTGGAGGGAAGGGTGGAGGGAAGGGGTGGAGGGAAGGGTTGGAGGGCTAAGAGGGATGAATGAATAAATGGAAGGGAAAGGAAAATGTGTGAGGAGTGGAAATGGAATAAGAAGGAGAGGAAGGATTAGGCAAGGTAAAGGTGTAGACTAGGTAGGAGGGAGAATGGAGGAAGAGAGAAGGAGAAGGAAGGTGTGAAGAGGAGGAGAGAAGAGAAGGAAAGAAAAGAAAAACGAAGGAAAAGAAGGTAAAGCAATTTCACTTTTTATTTAATCAAGACACTGACTCACACTCACTCACTCTCTCTCTCCCTCTCTCTCTCTCTCTCTCTCTCTCTCTCTCTCTCTCTGTAACATATCGATGCAAGCAGAAATCGTTACCATTGAGAGGAACACCTGAGCTTTACCTGTGCTAGTTAATTAGTGCCACGGGGCGTACACACACACACACACACACACACACACACACACACACACACACACACACACACACACACACACACACACACACATACACACACACACACATGCATACACAGTCAAAATAGAAATGTCCACACTCTTTCCTGTATTTACATAGCCGCCTCCGCCTTCTTCTTCTTCTTCTTCTCCTTCTCCTCCTCCTCCTCCTCCTCCTCCTCCTCCTCCTCCTCCTCCTCCTCCTCCTCCTCCTCCTCCTCTTGCAGTCCATCAGAAGCTCTTTGGCTTAATCTCCCTGTATGTCTTTATGGGTTGTCCTCCTCCTCCCTCCTCCTCCTCCTCCTCTTTCTCCTCCTCCTCTTCCTGTTTCTTTTATTTCCCTCTTCCGCACCCTCTTCTAATTGCTCCTCTCGGTCCTTCCTCTTCTTTTTATTCCTTTTACTTCTCTGATTACTCTTACTACCACGATTACCACTACTACTACTACTACTACTACTACTACTACTACTACTACTACTACTACTATGCTTGTTTAACACCCTATAAGACACATTCCCCTCACTCCCCTCTTTCCTCCTCTATTCCCCTCCCTAGTAGTTTCTTTTCCCCTCATTACCCCTTCCCTCTTCCCCCTTCCCTCTCCCTGCTTTTCCCCTTCCTCCCTTCGCCCCTCCCTTCTTCCCCTTGCCTTCCTTTACTACATAATAACAGCCCGACGACGACAGCAGTAACAGAATAAAAGCTAACCTCTCTCTCTCTCTCTCTCTCTCTCTCTCTCTCTCTCTCTCTCTCTCTCTCTCTCTCTCTCTCTCTCTCTCTCTCTCTCTCTCTCTCTCGCAGTCTTTCTTTAATTGGTGTTAATTTACTTTATTTGTGGATCACTTTTCCTCTTCTATGTCAGTGTTTGTCAGTCTCTGTTTGTCTTCCTTCCTTCCTTTTGTCTGTCTGTGTGTCTGTGTGTGTGTGGTGTGTGTGTGTGTGTGTGTGTGTGTGTGTGTGTGAGTCTGTGGGTATATATGTACGTGTGTATGTATGTATGTCTAGATGGGTTACTATCTAGTTGGTTATTTGGTTGTCTGGGTGGCTGTCAGTATGGATTCTCTCTCTCTCTCTCTCTCTCTCTCTCTCTCTCTCTCTCTCTCTCTCTCTCTCTCTCTCTCTCTCTCTCTCTCTCTCTCTCTCTCTCTCTCTCTCTCTCTCTCTTATCTCTATCTGTCCTTAATTTCCTTACTTTTTTCTCTATTTTTATCTTTCTCTCTTTCTCTCTTTCTTATCTTATCCCTTCTTTTACCTTCTCTTTATTTTATTTTATCTTCTTCCAAATTTGAAGACAACCCTTGAGAAATATCTGAAATGGAGGAGGAAGAGGAGGAGGAGGAGGAGGAGGAGGAGGAGGAGGAGGAGGAGGAGGAGGAGGAGGAGGAGGAGGAGGAGGAGGAGGAGGAGGAGGAGGAGAGGTTTCCTTTTCAGACACTCATTACGACTAATTCCTCTCATTGTGTGGACAGAGAGGAAGAGGAGGAGGAGGAGGAGGAGGAGGAGGAGGAGGAGGAGGAGGAGGAGGAGGAGGAGGAGGAGGAGGAGGAGGAGGAGGAAGATGAGGAGGAGGAGGAGGACTGAGTAAAAAACAAAAACAAAATAAAAATAATTTAAAACAAACACATCAACTCTCTCTTCTCTCTCTCTCTCTCTCTCTCTCTCTCTCTCTCTCTCTCTCTCTCTCTCTCTCTCTCTCTCTCTCTCTCTCTCTCTCTCGACCCCATACACACCATTCTTTCTTTCTTTCTTTCTTCTCAATGACCTTCCCTCTCTCCTCTTTTCCTCTCCCTTTTTTCCCCTCCCTTTCCCCTCCCCCCTTTCTCCCTCCACTCGACGCCCCTTCCATCATGCTCCCTTCCACTCATCCCACATTCTTATCAACCCTTCCATTTTCTCTCTCTACTCATCCTCTCTTTTTTTCCTCCTTTTCCCTCTCACCATTTGCTTTCCTCTCCCCATGCACTGATTTTTTTTCCCTTCTGTTTGTGTTTCTGTTTCCCTTAGTGTTTGTTGTTTGTTATTGTTTGTTTGTGTGTTTGTTTGTGTGTTTGTTTGTCGTACTACTGTTCCTTGTGTTGTTTTCTTCCTTTTATTCCTTCCTCCTCTTCCTCCTCCTCCTCCTCCTCCTCTTTCTTTGTTTTTCATCTTCTGTGTATATTAATTCTTCCTTCTGTGTATTCATCAGTTATTCTCTTTGCCCATATTTGTGTTTTTTTATCTCTCTCTCTCTCTCTCTCTCTCTCTCTCTCTCTCTCTCTCTCTCTCTCTCTCTCTCTCTCTCTCTCTCTCTCTCTCTCTCTCTCTCTCTGAATATTCAAGACACGTAACTGCTTTTATTTATCTTCTTTGATCTCTCTTTATCTCTTCTTACATTTATTATTATTACTTTCATCTTGTCCCCTCCGTGAGAGAGAGAGAGAGAGAGAGAGAGAGAGAGAGAGAGAGAGAGAGAGAGAGAGAGAGAGAGAGAGAGAGAGAGAGAGAGAGAGAGAGAGAGAGAGCAAGAAGAAAAAAAATACCCACAATTCTTATTATCCATTATCAAACCAGAAAAAAAATAATAAAAACATATAAAAGAAATACACATAAAATATCACAATAAAATAAATAATTGTGGGATCTCTTTTTATTGCGTATATTAGATGCTGAAATTACCTTTTAGCTTTATATTTACCTGTACGCGGCTTTATAACAGGTGGCTGCCTCCTCCTCCTCCCTTCCCTCCCTCCCTCCCTTCCTCCCTCCTTTCCCCTTCCCTCCCCTTCCCCTGGTGAGTAGAACAGTAAATAGGGGCCCAGGGCGTGTTTTGGTCCGGGTTATACTTAATTATCATGTCTAATTATTTTTATTATGGCCTTCAGATAAACTAATTAAGAGTCAAAGGCCTTTAGCTCTCTATTTTTATATCTCTTTCTCTGTGTGTCTCGCTCTCTCGCTCTCTCTCTCTCTCTCTCTCTCTCTCTCTCTCTCTCTCTCTCTCTCTCTCTCTCTCTCTTTTTAGGATACGTTTAGGCTTCCTCATTAGCATATAAACACACACATTATACGAATACACATACACACACATATACATACATACATACACACACACACACATACAAATAAATCAAATAGACGTGCAGGATGTAGTAGTAGTAGTGGTGGTGGTGGTGGTGGTGGTGGTGGTGGTGGTGGTGGTGGTGGTGGTGGTGGTGGTGGTGGGTGGTGGTGATTGTGGTGGTGGTAGTGGTGGTGATGGTGGTGGTGGTGATTGTGGTGGTAGTGTTGACGGTGGTGTGACGAGTGTATACATGTTTGCCAACGTCTCTAAATGTCACACACACACCCATACACACACACACACATACACATACACACACACACACACACACACACACACACACACACACACATCAGTATATATGGCAGAGGTGAGGAAGGACACACCTGATTTCCAAATTAGGAACATAACGTAGGGCAGGTAAAGGACGCTCTCTCTCTCTCTCTCTCTCTCTCTCTCTCTCTCTCTCTCTCTCTCTCTCTCTCTCTCTCTCTCTCTCTCTCTCTCTCTCTCTCTCTCTCTCTCAAATTCAAATAGGTTTATTGCCCAAGTAACATTAACATGAGTACAATATATGTGTGCCTTAATATTGCTAGGTAGGACCCTCTAAATGAAACACTTTTGGCAGGTCCCTTAACTATTATTTACTATAGTAATAAAACCTCAGATTAATTCAATCATTACACATTTAATTGCCAACAATTATTTAACAATTAAACATCCCTAAGTGACATTAATCAGACACCCTAAGTGCATCTTACCCAATTGTATCAATAATAAACTCTCTCTCTCTCTTTTTTTTTTTCTCTCTCTCTCTCTCTCTCTCTCTCTCTCTCTCTCTCTCTCTCTCTCTCTCTCTTTCATACATATACCTCATTGTTTTATTTATTCACCACTTTATTTTACCCTCCTTCCACCTCCTCATCCTTTTCCTCCTCTCCCTCCTCCTCTCCCTTCACCTTCACCTTCTCTTTCTCCGTCTTCTCCTCCTCCTCCTCCTCCTCCTTAGGTAAATAAATCTGCTCTCCCTTACTCCCACACCTAGTTGCAATGTTGGTCTGCAGTGTGTGTGTATGTGTGTGTGTGTATATGTGTGTGTGTGTGTGTGTGTGTGTGTGTGTGTGTGTGTGTGTGTGTGTGTGTGTGTGTGTGTGTGTGTGTGTGTGTGTTGTATGAGTGGGAGGACAGAAATGGCGATGGAGGAATGACAAGAAGAAGAAGAGGAGGAGGAGGAGGAAGAGGAGGAGGAGGAGGAGGAGGAGGAGGAGGAGGAGGAGGAGGAGGAGGAGGAGGAGGAGGAGAAAAGGAAGTGGAGGGGAGGAGATAAGGGAAGGAAGAAAGAATTGGAAGGCATGAGATGATAGTGGACGAGAAAGAGAATGTGCAATATACGGATTAAAGAAGAGGAAGAGGAATACAAAGGAATACAAAGGAATACAAAGGAATACAAAGGAATAACAGGCAACAACAGCCCTGGTGGGCCTTACAAGGTTGCCTGTGTAGCTACTCTACTTCTATATTCTCTACAAGTCTGAGGTAAAGGATAGTAAAGTGGAAGAGGAGGAAGAGGAGGAGGAGGAGGAGGAGGAGGAGGACAAAAAAAATAAAATAGTAACATGAACAAGACTAAAAATAAAAAATAAATAAAACAAGAAAGAAAAAATACATTACAGATATAAAAAAAAAGTTAAGATGTAAGTTGCATGAGAGAGAGAGAGAGAGAGAGAGAGAGAGAGAGAGAGAGAGAGAGAGAGAGAGAGAGAGAGAGAGAGAGAGAGAGAGAGAGAGAGAGAGAGAGAGGTAATGCCACTTTATTTTGCACATTTCAAAGGCCCCGAGACGCCCCTTACATGAACTCAAGAGGAGAAGTGGCCATCTTAGTCCATAGTGAGCATTGTTCCTCCTCCTCCTCCTCCTCCTCCTCCTCCTCCTCCTCCTCCCCTCCTCCTCCTCCTCCTCCCCTTCAGCTACTTATCCTCTTTCCTTGCCTTGCTCTTTCCTACGCCTCTTCTATTTCCTTCCCAATTCTTCTTCATTATTCATTTTTTTTATTCCTTCTTTTCATCTTCTCTTCATATTTCGTTTCTCTCTTTTTTTCTTTTTTTTTTTCTTACGGTCATTACTTTTTCACGTTTACTACATCAGATAAAGTTAGTGTCTCTCTCTCTCTCTCTCTCTCTTTCTCTCTTCTCTCTCTCTCTCTCTCTCTCTCTCTCTCTCTCTCTCTCTCTCAACTTGGTCACAACGTCTCAATGGTCTTGTTTATCTATGACATTTGCCTCCGCCTTCCCCTTTGCCTTGTTTCCTCTCTGCATTCCCCTCATTTCCCTCACACACACACACCCACCTTCCCTCTTCCTTCATTCATTCCTCTTACACACCCACTTTTACTCCTCCTTCATTCGCCTCACACCCCTCACCCTCCCTCCTCCTGCTCCTTCCTCTTCCCCTCTACTGCTTTCCCCTCGTGACCCCTTTTCTCCCCTCAAAATCTCGATCGTCCCCTCATAACACACACCTCCCTCACAGGCTGTCTTTGCCTCACCATCTCTATATTCCCCTCACATCTTTCACTTTCCCCTCACACACTCCCCACGTCTCAGATCTCCCCTTTTACCTCTCACAGTATTCTCTCTCCCCTTCATCTTCCCTTTAACATCTTTCCCCTCCCCGCCACAATCCCTCGCTTCCCTCTCTGAATGTTCTATCTCCCCCTCGGTTATCCCCTCACCTCAGTCACGCCCAAAACCTTATTCTTTGTCATGTGTTGTTGTAAAGGTGTAGGATTGAACACCTGTGGCTCATCAACAGGTAATGTGTGTGTGTGTGTGTGTGTGTGTGTGTGTGTGTGTGTGTGTGTGTGTGTGTGTGTGTGTGTGTGTGTGTGTGTGTGTGTGTGTATAAAACTTACCCTATTCATACGAACCCAGAAGAAAATAAGAAAGAAAAATAAAAGAAAATAGAGAAAATTTCCTATAAAAAAAGGAGACAACATTTTAGGTGAACAAGAAAGTGAAAACAGGAAGAAGAAAAAAAATAACAGCAATAGAAATGTACAATATTATGTTAGTGAAATAAATATATAAAACAACTGCAATTTGGAACCCTGAATCAAGTCATGTCATTCCCTCTCCCTCCCTCCCTCCCTCCCTCCCTCTCTTTCCTCCCTCCCTTCCCTCCCCCCCATCCCTAACAGATTCCTTTTTCCCCCTCCCAAATTGTCAAGGATGTGAGTTTACGTTGTCGGTTACGTTGTCGGGGAAAAATGATGACATGATGACTTTATTTTGTATACGAGAGAGAGAGAGAGAGAGAGAGAGAGAGAGAGAGAGAGAGAGAGAGAGAGAGAGAGAGAGAGAGAGAGAGAGAGAGAGAGAGAGAGAGAGAAGGGAAGGTGTACGTGAATCTATAGTAGTAGTAGTAGTAGTAGTAGTAGTAGTAGTAGTAGTAGTAGTAGTAAACCAAAGACTGATGATGATGATGATGATGATAATAATAATAATAATAATAATAATAATAATAATAATAATAATAATAATAATAATAATAATAATAACAATAACAATAATAATAATAACAATAATAATAATGACAATAATAATAATAATAATAATAATAATAATAATAACAATAACAATAATAATAAAAACAATATTAATAATCTCTAACTTGTCCATTAATTTTTATCTTCCATATTTATCTCCTCCACCTCTTTCTCTCCTCTTCAGTACCCATTCTTCTCCCCTACTTCTTTCTCCACTATTCTCCCCTATCCTTCCCTTCCTCACTCACCATTCCCCTTCACCTCCTCCTCTTCCCCTTCATCCTTCATCCTTCATTCCTTATTCCAGCTCTTCCTTCTTCACCTCCTTACCCTAACTACCTTATCCTCTCCCCTTCCTTCGTCCCTTATTCCCCCATCTTCCCCTCTCTCCCCTCCCCCTCATTCCCCTCATTTTCCTCACTCAAGGTCATGTTTAGGTCCTGAGGGATTAATAGTGGTGGACCTTTTCTGCGTGAGTGTCAGGAGGAGGAGGAGGAGGAGGAGGAGGAGGAGGAGGAGGAGGAGGAGGAGGAGGAGGAGGAGGAGGAGGAGATAGGTAGAGAGGTGGACCTATTCGGGGTTGAAACGAGGGTGATGAGTGAGGGGAGATGAGAGGGGGAGTGATGGGGGTGATGGGATGAGGGGAAGGTCAAAGGTAGAGGTGGATATAAATCACCTGCCCCCCCCCCCCCCCCCCATCCCCGCTCCACCCATTTCCGACATCACCCCCATCAATATTATCATCATCACTTATTTCATTCCTAAACTCATCACTATTCCATCAACATCACCATCAAGATCACTATAACCAGTCACCACCATCACTAATATCACCACCACTTCTATCACCACTATATAAAAATCACTATCAACACCAATATGACAACCTAATAATCACTACACTATCACCACCACTACCTACATCACCATCGTATCACCATCACTTGAATCCTCACCACCAACACCATCACCATCATCACCAATAATATCAACACCGCCGTTTCTTCTCCCTTCCCCTCAAATCACTTCACCTTTTCCCTCCCGTTCCCCTTCATCACCACCACACAACCACCACCACACCACCACCACCACCACCACACCACCACCACCACCATCACCACCATTCCCTAGGGCGCCATGGAGCCTCCAGACACATACACATGAGTGTCGGATAGACAATACCTCCTCCTCCTCCTCCTCCTCCTCCTCCTCCTCCTCCTCCTCCTCCTCCTCCTCCTCCTCCTCCTCTCATCATTCATCAACCATCCCATGCACTTTCCTCCCTCCTTACATCCCTCACCTCCCCGTCTCTTTCCCTCTACCTTCACTTCCCTCCCTCCCTCCTTCCCTCCCTCCCTCCCTCCCTCACGCCCACGCCAGGCAGCTGTCTCCTCACGCCGTCATGCCAACACTCTTCTAAGGACAATCGTATTGGTTATCTGCACAAAATTTAATGACGAAACATGCAAACTCGTCCTGTGATTGGTCCAGTTTCCCCCCCGGTCAGTGACGTCACGTAAAACACCTCCTGCTATTGGTCGCCGCCGCTCCTGGGTAGGATGACGTCAGCAGGTCAGAGTATAATATAAAAAAAATAAAAGAGGGAAAGGGGGAAATAGAATAAAGTAAATGGCACTTGCAAATTGGCTATCAGGATGCGAAGCTCTGATTGGTGCATCGTAATAATAACTATGACACTCAGGGCCGTCGAGGGTGACCACAAAGCAAGGAACGACGCCCCCCCACGCCCCCCAAAACTAAACATAAACATGGTGGACGGAGGAGTGTGGGAAGGGTGCAGCGGGAGCGCGGGCGTGGGTGTGGGTGTGGGCGGGGCTGCGAGACTATAAGAGGGCGAGGAGACCCCAGCATGGCAGACCAAACCCTTGTCGACGCTGTTCGGGCTCACACGTCGCTAACTCTGGTCCCTGCAAGAAGTTCTGTCTCTGCCCACCCACCATCCACCCACCCGCCTGCCTGTCTGTCCGTCTGCCTGCCTGTCCCTACTGCTGCTAGCCGCCCCGCCCCGCCGATCGCCGCTCACACTCCCGCCAGCATCCACGCCGTCTGGTTCACTCCTCTCCGCGCTCCCCACACCCTCGACTACACAACTTCACGTGACTTGCAGCTCGACGCAGTACCAGCAACCAACTCCTTAAGGTAAGCTAAGCCAGCACCTGAGACACACCTTCACCCACACCCAAGCCACGAGGCACCGCGCACCTCAAGGGAAACAGAAAACGAGATATAGGATGTTACTCTTTAGGGAAAATTTGATCCTCCGCTGGTTTGTTCCCTTCGAAACTTGGCTCCTCGCCCACCACCGCCACGAGGCTCAACAAATACTGCTTCCTCATCTTCCTCCTCCTTCTCCTCCTCCGCCTCCGCTTCCGCCTCCGCCGCCCCTCCTCCTCCTCCTCCTCCTCCTCCGCCACAGCCCCGTCCCTCCAGCAGAGTTGTAGTCTCGGGCGTAAACTCAACACCTCGTCACGTCAGTCTTGCCTTCCTGCTCTTCCTCTTTCTTCTTCTTCATTTTTTTTTCTTTTTCTTCTACTTCTACTTCTTCTTCTTCTTTTTATTTTTTACTATGTGCCTCCCTCCCCACACTCCTTCTCTCTTCTCTCCGTCACGCACTCATTCACTTCCTTCCCTTCATTCTTTCTCTCTCACATTCGCTCCCTCCCTCTTACTCTCTCAATTATTCTGTACATCTTCATTTACTCACTCACTCACTCACTCCTTTAAACTACTATTGACTCACTCACTCACTCACTCACTCACTCACTCACTCCTTTCTCATTTCGAATACTTCCTCTCTTCAACTCTAAATGGCGCATGAAAATTCTCTCTCTCTCTCTCTCTCTCTCTCTCTCTCTCTCTCTCTCTCTCTCTCTCTCTCTCTCTCTCTCTCTCTCTCTCTCTCTCTCTCTCTCTCTCTTCTTTCTCTCCCATATTCTTTATTCATCCCTACACACCTCTCTTTCTCCCTCTCCCTCTTTCGTACAACTGCACTTCCCTCCTCCATCCTTCTCCTCTTCCCTTAGTATAATATTTACACTCGTGTCTCTGTTCCTCCTCTTCATTCTTCTTTCCGTATGTTAGTCTCTCTCTCTCTCTCTCTCTCTCTCTCTCTCTCTCTCTCTCTCTCTCTCTCTCTCTCTCTCTCTCTCTCTCTCTCTCTCTCTCTCTCTCTCTCTCTCTCTCTCATCGGTGTTAGGTAATTCAGCCACAGTAACACACGCAGACAAATGGTTGCAAGGTGTCTCCTAAGGGCGCCGCGCGGGTCACGAGATTAATAGTGTGGGTGTGCGGAGGGCATGGCAGGGGAGGCTTCAAGGAGAGGGACAAGGAAGATGAGGTTAGGGAGAAGGATAGAAATGGGAGCTACTTGTAAGGGAGGAGAAGGAGGAGGAGAAAAGAGGAAGAGGATATACAAAATTATGAAAATGATTGCGAGTAGAACATAATTATATCGTAAGAAGTAGAAGAATAATACAGTTCAGCATAAAATCACCAATTCTAACTCTGTACCTGGTGATCAAAGGCGCGGGAATACAAACCTAAGAGTTGTCTGCATTCACTGCCGCAATAAGGATGCCGTGAATGGAGGCGCCGTGCATAGAGGAGATAGTATAGAAGCGTTTAAAAGGTAATGAGAATCGACAGATATATAGATGGATAGATAGACGTTGCGTGTATACATATAAAACGACAGATTGCAAAGAGGGGAAAATATTTATAGACAGTTAAGCAGAGATAAATATAGACATGTATAGAGATGAAGTATATAAATAAGCGTATTAGATTAGTATAGATAGAGAAACGAAGGCAGACAAGAAGATGAGATAACTAAAGACGAGACAGAAAATGATGGACAGAAGTAATAAAGAGTTAGATGGAAATGAATGGACGGTGAAATTCGTCAGAGATAATGAAAGCCACATTAAGCCACAATTAATTCCCAGCATTAGCCACACTTCCCACCACCATTAGCATTCTCAACACCACCAACACAGCGGCAACACAATCACCACACCAAGCCCAGTATGATTTAGTGGTGGTAAAATCACACTAATACTAGAATTTACTGATATGTAATCCTTAACAATAGTGACAATAAGCTTCCTCCATTCTCAGCATTTATCGCCGTCCTTACTAAGAGCAACATTACACATAAATCTGAACTTTTAACATTATCACAATTGTACACACACACACACACACACACACACACACACACACACACACACACACACACACACACACACACACACACACACACACATACAGGAGGCGGTGTTTGGGTTTACGGCGCCCCTACACAGTCCCTCTGAGGCTCCCTGCAGCTACAAGTCTTGGCGCGGAGCCACGGTAGGACACGGCGAGTGAGTCTGTGAATGGTTGTGTGGGTGTGTGCGAGTCAGCGAGTATCTGGATGAGTGAGTGAGTGAGTGAGTGAGTGTCTGAGTGTCTGGGCGAGTGAGTGAGTGAGTGGTGAGCAAAATTACACGAATAATAAAAAAAAAAAAAAAAGGTTGAGCAAGACACGAATTAATAAGAAAAAAGTTAGAGTAAATAAACATGAATAAAGAATATACAGTAAAGCAAGAGAGAGAGAGAGAGAGAGAGAGAGAGAGAGAGAGAGAGAGAGAGAGAGAGAGAGAGAGAGAGAGAGAGAGATCATCATCATAACATCAAAACTTGGTCACTCTTCCTTAGGGGGGGGCGAGGGATCAGGGGGGGGAGCAGTGTACATACCAAAGCCTACCTGCCCCCCCCCCTCCCCCTCCGCCCCCCCATGTGAAGTTATGACCCAAAGTGTTAGGAATACACGTGTTATGCAAACGAGTCTCAGGGAAAGGAAGGGAAAAGTTTTACGAAGAAAGGAAAACGAAAAAAGGGAAAGAAAGTAAAGTAAAGAAGAAGAAAAAAGTTTTAAAAAAAAAAAAAAGTTCCCGGAGTAATAAAAACTAACTTCATTCTTTAAGTTCTGAAAGTGCGAGGAAGACAAGTTCAAAAAAAAAAAAAGTATATATATAAAAAAAAAAACTTAAGAGCATTATAACCAACTCAGAATAGATATAAGAAGAAAAGGGTGTGTATAAGTAAGATAAAATAATAAAAAAAAGGGTTAAAGATCTTAATAATAAAATCAGGTTCCCAGGTTAAGCCGGTAGCATTACGGAGGCAACATGATTTCCCTCTCCTGCAGCGGCATCTTTATAGCAAGGAAGGAAAGAAGGGAAGACTGAGGGAGGGAGGGAGGGAGGAGGTACGAAATGAAGAGGAGAAGGAAGGAAGGAGGGAAAGAAAAGTGGAAGGACGAAGGGAAGAAAGGATGAAGGAAGGAAGGGAAGAGGTAGATGAGGGTAGATGAAGGCAGGCAATCCCTCTCTAAGTAAATTGGTATGTGGGTAAGGTAGGTGATCACTCCCTCCCACTCCCACTCATCCACATAGAATTCAATACATGGTGAGAAAATACTTCCACCAGGAGTCACTTTACGGGGGAAATAACCATCACTTTTAACCCATTTCACGAGGTGCTCCTATACCACATCTTGATTCCACTAAGTTCCTGATCCCACTTAAATCCACTTGAATCCCACGTATTGTACCGCCATCTCACGCCCTTACACTTAAATGAAGTTCAATTCTACTTAATGAAGAATGAACGTTCTTCTCCGCACCCATTTTCAAACTTACTCTACATTCACTTATCACCCTAATGTCCACCTTTGCATAGGGGTGATAGGCACTATAGAGGTAGCAGCTGTCCCCTATAACCCACACCATAAAATTTATATATATTGACACTTGAAAATCATCACCACTATCATTATCATACTTTTCAGAGGCAGGTTTCCACATCACATATATAAGCACATATTATAACGTCTACACTTGAATCACCACACATTTAAGTAGTAAGTTCTGTACCTGTGTCACACCTGCAGCTTCACACTTCAATCTAGTAAACAGGTAAACACTCCAGGTACAAGGGTGAGTATACGAGGGTAACCTGTGTTGATCTTGGAAACTAGGATGACGTGTGTGTGTGTGTGTGTGTGTGTGTGTGTGTGTGTGTGTGTGTGTGTGTGTGTGTGTGTGTGTGTGTGTGTTTTAAGGGATAATACATTTAGTTTGTTGTTCAGTCTCTTAAGTTAGTCAGAGTGGGAGTAGTGGTGGTGGTGGTGGTGAAGACTCTCACTCTCTCTCTCTCACTCTCTCTCTCTCTCTCTCTCTCTCTCTCTCTCTCTCTCTCTCTCTCTCTCTCTCTCTCTCTCTCTCTCAAATCGTCCATATAGGAATAAAACATTCGTACCTAACATTGTAGGAAAGAAGGACTAAATTTTCCCTTTTGTCAAGTCTTGAAACCTTTTACAATTTTATTCATTTAGTCAAATGTGTGTGTGGTGTGTGTGTGTGGTGTGTGTGTGTGTGTGTGTGTGTGTGTGTGTGTGGTGTGTGCGCGCGCGTCATTTTACTGACGTCTGCATGTATTACCATACCATTAGATTCCCACTATGATTACACACACACACACACACACACACACACACACACACACACACACAGGCAGGAAAGGACAGACAAACAAGACACATTCCTCACATCCATCTTCCTTGCCACTTGGGAACGACATATATAAACAGTCACTCACCTTGTCACACATATCACTCGAGTTGACTGGGCGGGGCGGGGCGGGGATGGGCGGGGATGGGCGGGGCAACGACAAGGTTAAAATAGGTTACAAGTGGGGCGAGGCAAGGCTTCCGGTAGGTAGGAGACGGAGGGAGGAAGGAAGGAAGGAAGAGAGAGGTGAAGCTAAGGTGAGAGAGCAATGTGGATGAGAGAGATAGGACTTTAGCAGGTAAGGCGTAGTGGGAATGTGTGGTGGGATAGCAGTATAGATTGGATGTGAGATTAATTGAGAGTTGGCAGATGGTGAGGTGAGGTGAGGTGAGGTGAGGCAGGAGTAATTTGTGTGGTAAGGTGTGGTAGTGGAAAGAAAGAGTGTGATGGGACTGAGTAATGGAAGTACGAATGGCATTGCAAGATAATAGTTCAACAGGTAGATGGTGGTAGTGTTTCTCTAGTGTTTCATTATCCAGTCATGAGTTTTTTCTAGATTTTTCAGGTAATATCTCTTTCCATTTATCTCTCTATCTCTCTATCTCTATCTGTATCTCTTTCTGTCTCTCTCTACTACTCTACACTTGTTCCTCTTATCTATTTTTCAGCCTTGTACGCCTCTCTCCCTTACATCTCTTCTCCCTTTCATCCCTCCCTCTCCCTCCCCCCCACACTCACTCCTTTTCGCGAACAAGCAATTAAGAATACATGAGAGTAGGAGCCAAAGAGAGAGGAAAGAGAGAGAGGGGAGAGGGAGTTCTGAGGGGAAGGAGAGGGAGAGGGGAGAGGAGGAGTGAGAGAGTGTCGCTATATGCTGAATTAATGTCATTATGGTCTGGTATACTAGCTCTCTCTCTCTCTCTCTCTCTCTCTCTCTCTCTCTCTCTCTCTCTCTCTCTCTCTCTCTCTCTCTCTCTCTCTCTCTCTCTCTCTCTCTCACTTTTTTCAGTCGACGTTCAATCCAGTCAATCAGTTAATAAGTCAGTCAGAAACAGTGCAAAAAAAACCAGTAACCCTCAGTCAACAGGTCAAAAATAGAGTGAGTAAGTCAGTAAGTCAGTCAGTCAAGCAGCATTAGAGATAAGTCAGAGGCAAAGGAGGAAAGTCAGCTAAGCAAATCAGGTCAAGAGGAGAGAGAGAGAGAGAGAGAGAGAGAGAGAGAGAGAGGAGAGAGAGAGAGAGAGAGAGAGAGAGAGAGAGAGAGAGAGAGAGAGAGAGATAGAGACAGAGACAGAGACAGAGACAGCAAGCCAGTCATCCAGGTGATAGAAAAAAATTAGGGTGAGAGGAACATATAGGGTGAGGGAGGGAAAGTGACCGCGGGGTGAGGGAGTGTAGGGGTGACAGGTGACAGGGAGAGGGTGTGAGAGGAGGGAGAGAGGGTGTGAGAGGGTGTGAGAGGGGAGAGAGGGGAGAGAGGGCGGGCGAAGACAGAAAGACAAAAGTAGGAACGACATACCATAGCGGAATAGTTTTTACAGGGGATGCACAGGGTAATTGAGGTGAGGTGCGCTTGGCAGGGGTGAAGGGAGGGAGGAAGGGGAGGGAGGGATGGAGGGAGGAGAGGAAGGGATGGATGGAGGGAGGGTATAGGAGGAAGGAAAGATAGGTTTGGGAGGTGATTTTCCGTGATGGGAATTGAAAAGTGGCATCTGTGTAGAAATTCAATGTGTGTGTGTGTGTGTGTGTGTGTGTGTGTGTGTGTGTGTGTGTGTGTGTGTGTGTGTGTGTGACAGATAGAATTCAGAAATAATGAAACACACATAAACACACACAAACACACACACACACACACACACACACACACACACACACACACACACACACACACACACACACACACACACACACACACGTTAACCAGAGAACAGATGTTTCCCCCTGGAGCTCCACGTCTTGTCAAAAAGCCTCTGTGATACTCCCTAAGTGAGGAGGAGGAGGAGGAGGAGGAGGAGGAGGAGGAGGAGGAGGAGGAGGAGGAGGAGGAGGAGGAGGAGGAGGAGGAAAAAGAAGAGGTAATAAGGAGATAGGGACAGGAGGAGAATTAGAAAGGGAATGGTTAGAGAAGAGAAGGTATATGCCCCTTCCTCCCCAGACAACCTCCTCCCCTCACTTTCCTCCCCATTCCCTCCAACCACTTCCTAAGCTCCCCCGAGGTCTAATAATCTTCTCTCTCTCCCTCTCACCTCCTCCTCCTCCTTCTTCTCCTCCTCCTCCTCCTTTACTCTCATCCTGTCCTCTAATTCATATTTATTTTTTCCTTATGTTCACTCCTTCTTTCCTCTCTGTTTTCTCCTCTCTCACTGTCTTCTCTCCTCCCCTCTCTTGTTTTTTCTTTATTTCGCTCTCTCCCCTTTTATCTTCTATTATCCTTTTTTATTCCATATTTGTGGATTCTTTGATCATATTTACATTGTTGTTCAAGTTTATTGTATTTTTTCCTATACTTAATTCCTTCGTTTGTATCACTTCTTCATATTTTTTTTGTTTTTTTTTATATATTTACAGAAGTATTTTATTTGATTTTTCTCTCTTTCTTTCTTTCTCTCCACACTATTCCAATCTTTCCTATTCATGCCTCTTCGCCCCCCTCCTCCCCCCCCCCACTAACACTCATCCTCCCCTCATACTCTCAATTCCGTCAGCTTCACACACTTACACTCACTCACACACTTCTCTCCTCTCCACCTTCATTCGCTCTCTCACTCTCTTT
>JAPQNM010000042.1:11946814-11954314 GCA_029783475.1 Metacarcinus magister
TATCTACCTCTTCCTCCCTCTCCCCATTACTCCCTTCACCCCTTCACACGTCTAGTCGATGACCCATCAAGGAGACTATTACCTTTCACCGCCTCCATTACTTACACACACACACACACACACACACACACACACACACACACACACACACACACACACATTTACACCGCTAATAGAATCCCCATTACGTTGTGTGTGTGTGTGTGTGTGTGTGTGTGTGTGTGTGTGTGTGTGTGTGTGTGTGTGTGTGTGTGTGTGTGTGTGTGTGTGTGTGTGTGTGTGTGTGTGTGTGTGTGTGTGCAATCAAGGCACAAACACACAAGCCATTAAGGAAGGAAAGAGAGACAGATTTGAAGACAAGGAACGAACAAAATTAACAATAAAAGTAAGAAAAAGGAAATGAAAATAAAGAAATAATCACAGGAGGAGGAGGAGGAGGAGGAGGAGGAGGAGGAGGAGGAGGAGGAGGAGGAGGAGGAGGAGGAGGAGGAGGAGGAGGAGGAAGGAGATCATTACAAGAAGGAGGATCACCGACAGGAATCTCCGATGAGGCAATTAGACGCCCAACACCTGAAGATTATTGGTCCACAAACAGACAGGTGAACGGACACACATTCTCTCTCTCTCTCTCTCTCTCTCTCTCTCTCTCTCTCTCTCTCTCTCTCTCTCTCTCTCTCTCTCTCTCTCTCTCTCTCTCTCTCTCTCTCTCTCTCTCACACACTTACACACACATATACATATACCTAATGTACTCCTCTCCTCTCCTCCTCCTCACACGGAATACACCTGTAATTAATGGAGTGTCTACCTGTACCACCACAGCACCGCCTCACTCCTCTTATGTTTCCTCGTTCATTACTCAAGCCGCGTCAAGCCCACCGCCACCTTTGTATGTTGTAATACCCCACAATGGGCCGCTCATATTGAATAGCAGTGGTGGTAGTGGTGGTAGTAGTAGTAGTAGTAGTAGTAGTAGTAGTAGTAGTAGTAGTAGTAGTAGTAGTAGTAGTAGTAGTAGTAGTAGTAGTAGTAGGGAGATAAATAGAAAGAGAAAGAAAAGGTCAACAGGTATATGTCCTTAACCCTATTCTTTATTCATGCATAATAATGATATAAAGCAAAAATAATCATGTATAGATATATATAATCGTAAAATTATATTATTATTATTATTATTATTATTATCACGAGGGGAGAAGCATATCTGGACCCTAATACACCCCTCACCACCTCTCACCTCCCCTCACCACCCTTTACCTCCCCTCATCACATCTCACCAGTCCCTCACCATCCCACACCTTCCCTCACCTCCCCTCACCTCACCATCCCTTCCCTCACCACACCACACCACACCTCCCTTCACCCCACCTCCCCTCACCACCCGCTCATGCATGCTAAACACTTCCCTTGTGAGCATATTAAAATTCTCCTTCCCATACCTGAAGCAACGTGGAAATTGACCTAAAGCTTCCTTCTCCCTGGAAACAACCTTCACCAACGAGGGTTTTCACTGCTGCAAGAGAACACTGAGGAACACTGAGCCTTCCAAACACTTGTAGGAATTTAGAGAACAAAAACTTATGCATAGACCAATAATAAACAGGAATATAAAGACCGATAACATAACATTAGTAACACGAAATTATAACTCAAGAGAATAGAATGTATAATTATAAGAAGTCTATAAGATAATGACCAAAACAACAGGATATGAATACATGTTAAAATACATCATCTGAAAAGGAAATAAATAAAGAGGAAGTGATGGATGGGGCAAGAAGAATAAGAACGAGGAAAATAATGAAGAAGAGGATGATGGATAGCAGAAAGAGGATAAAGTGCAGTGAGGAAGAAAAGGAAGAAGTGAAGAAAGGAAATAAAGAAGAAAGATAGGTGGGAGGAAGGATTTAAGTGAAGAAGGAGATTACTGAGGGAAAAATAAGGAAAGTTGAGGGAAATAGGAGGGAGAAACTGATAAGGGAAAGAAGGGTATATAGATGAAGGAAAGAGGGAGAGTAGAAAATTAAGGGAGAGTAAGGAGGAAGGGAAGGTAAGCAAGCAGGAAGGTAGGGAGAGTATTAAGAGTGGAAGGGAGTGAGAGGGGAGGGATAGGGGGTTGGAAAGGTGGAGGGGGAAAGGGGAGGAAAGGGGGGTAAGAGGGAGGAAAGGGGGGTAAGGGGGAGGACCTTATTACTGTCCCTCTGGTGCTATTATTCCCTCAAAGACGCAAAGCTTATCTGGTTACCTCCTCCTCCTCCTCCTCCTCCTCCTCCTCCTCCTCCTCCTCCTCCTCCTCCTCCTCCTCCTCCTCCTCCTCCTCCTCCTCTTACAGCTATTACCCTGACATCCAATTTCTCGCTTTATCTCCATTCCTCTTAGTAGCATCAAACATACATACCTCCTTCTCTCCCTTCCCTCCCTTCCCTCCCTCCCTACAAACACTCTAGCTATCTCCTCCTCCTCCTCCTCCTCCTCCTTCTCCTCTCATCCGTCCAGGTAGCAGCGCTGTCCCAATGTCGCCAGGTTAATTACTCTCCTTACATCTTCCAGAACACCTGAGTGATCCTGGAACCTGCCTTCACCTGTCTAACACACCTTTATTGGGGGTAACTTCATCCTTATGGTGTTGATTTATTATATACCTGGATGTGGAGGAGGAGGAGGAGGAGGAGGAGGAGGAGGAGGAGGAGGAGGAGGAGGAGGAGGAGGAGGAAAGGAAGAGGAGGAAAAATGAATAAATATAAAAGCAAAAGTAGAAATAGAAGAAAGGTAAGCGAAACAAACAAAATAAAAGCGAGAATTTTGAAAGCATATTCGTTCATAAAGAAAAAGAAAGAGAGGAGAAGGGAAGGGAAGGAAAGGGGAGGAAAAAGGGGAAGAAAGAAAGAGAGAGGGAGAAAAGGTGAGATGAAGAGGGCGACTCTCAAAGGGATTTGGATAAGAGTGTGTGTGTGTATGTGTGTGTGTGGGTGTGTGTATGTGTGTGTGTGGGTGTGGGTGTGTGTGTGGGTGTGTGTGTGTGTGTGTGTGTGGGTGTGTGTGTGTGTGTGTGTGTGTGTGTGTGTTCCATCACAATAAATAAAACATATAAGAAATTCCAAGAGAGAGAGAGAGAGAGAGAGAGAGAGAGAGAGAGAGAGAGAGAGAGAGAGAGAGAGAGAGAGAGAGAGAGAGAGAGAGAGAGAGAGAGAGAGAGAGAGAGAGAGATCCGGTAAAGAAGGACAGAGTGACCACGTACATCACATTCTTACCAAATAAATGTCGTGCTTGCGTAAGGAAGAGAAGCAGAGAAGAGGAAGAGGGAAGGAAGGAAGAATGGAAGACAGAAGGAAGGAGGAAGAGAAAGAGATAGAAAAAGTGATGAAAGATTAGGAGGGAAGGATACAGAGGAAGAGGGATAAGGAGGTAAAGATGGAGGTATGGAAGGAAAGTGAGGGGAGGGGAGGGAAGGAAGGGAGAGAAAGGGAAGGCAGGGAAGGAAGAGAGAGAAAGGGAAGGAAGGTCTCTGGAGGGAAAGCAAATTCTTGGAGGGGAGGAAAGACGAAACGGAGTACCATTAGTCTGTCTTCCTCCCGCTTGAAGGAGGAGGAGGAGGAGGAGGAGGAGGAGGAGGAGGAGGAGGAGGAGGAGGAGGAGGAGGAGGAAGAGGAAGAGGAGATGAAAAGAACTTCAAATTTTGGTTGTTTAATATGACAGCTTCCTCTTCTCTCCCTTCCTCCCTCCACCCATCCCTCCCTCTCTCCCTCCCTCCTCTCTCCCTCTCTCATACGAAGCACTGACACTCTACCTTTCCTCTCCTTCCCTCCTCTTCCTCAGGTCATGACACTCTCCCCTCCCCTCCCTTCCTCTCCTCTTCCTCCCCTCCTCCTCCACCTCCTCTCACTCTCATGCTGACAACCCTAACCTTTCCTCCCTTACACACTCCCGACATTTAATTCTCTCTCTCTCTCTCTCTCTCTCTCTCTCTCTCTCTCTCTCTCTCTCTCTCTCTCTCTCTCTCTTCTCTCTCTCTCTCTCTCTCTCTCTCTCTCTCTCTCTCTCTCTCTCTCTCTCTCTCTCTCTCTCTCTCTCTCTCTCTCTCTCTCAACCTACCTCTCTCCATCCCTCTGCCCGTACTGTCACCTCTTTCCCTCCCTCTCTCCCTCTCTCCCTCTCTCTCCCTCTCCCCCTCCCTCCCTGGCAACCTTTCACCTTCGTCCTCTTCCTCACACCTATCCAAGCGGCTAATTAGATTCATTCAGGTAACTTGGTCGACAGGTGTCACAAAAATTTTCCGATCTGTCTGGAACCGTCACAGTTGGAGAGAGGATGGGAGGGGAAAGGAGAGAGAAGGGAGAGAGGGGAGAGAGAGGGGAGAGAGAGGGGGAGGTAACAGGTGAGAGGTGGCATGTGGACAGGTAAATTATCGTTTGGTTACCCTTTTTTCATATAAAGTGTAATTGGTTGTTTAATTTTAGTTTCCCTTTCCCTTTCCCCTCTTCCTTGCGTCCCTCACGTAATTCCCCTTTTAACGCCCTCTTTAAACTCTTATTCCTCACCCTCAATACTTACTCTCCCCTCCCTTTCCCCTCTCTTTTCTACCCTTTTCCTCACTCTTTCCTTAATTTACCCTCATTTCCCCTCTACTCCCTATCCTCTTACCTTACAAAATACTTACTCTTCCCTCCCTTTTCCCCTCACCATTCCCCTCTCCCTTAATCCTCCTAATAGGGACTCCCTCTACACTTTTTTCCCCTAATGCTCCCTTCAACACCTCTTTGAACCCTTACTTCCCCTCTTTCTTCTTCCAAGTCCTAAATATTCCCTTTCTTTCCTATACAGTCCCCAGTTTCCTTTCCTATCAGCATCCTTTACCTCCCCTTCCTTCCCCTTCCTTTCATAGGTAATCATCTCTTTGTCACCCTCGCCTCGCCCCGCCCCGTCACTTCCTCGCCTTTACCCAAGAGCCCCATCACTTAACACCCATTTCCTTTATTATTCTAACACTCCATCACCCTAAAAAAAAATGTCCCCAGTCCCCTTCCCTTCCCTTCATCATGCCCCTTCCCTCCCCTCTGTTGCCCCTATTCTCCTCCCTTCTAGGTTATGCTTCGTCCCTATTCCCTAACTCCCTAGTGTACTCCCATACCTTGTCATGACCAGCCCCTTAGGTGTCAAAAACTATGATAGAAGAGGTTTAGCGGCTGCCTCCTCCTCCTCTTCCTCCTCCTCCTTTGGCTTTACTATCTTATGAAACCTTTTCTATTCTATGTTATTCCCTTTATATCAGATAGTATTGTATATTATAGACAGCTCCTCCTCCTCCTCCTCCTCCTCCTCCTCCTCCTCCTCCTCCTCCTCCTCCTCCTCCTCCTCCTCCATGATGGGAGATGAGAGTGAGGTGAGGCGTGGCAGAGCGTGAAACAAGGGATGAGTATAAGAGAAGGGAGGGTCAGATAAGCTCGGATGACGGCTCAAGACAGGTATTGGTGTGACCCAGAGCATGTCACAATCATCTGTGTCCTCGATTGTACTAGTGGATGAAATAAGGACATTGTGCTTATATACACACGTTTGTATCCCCCTAAACTTTCTCTCCTCGCTTCCCTACTATATGTGTTAGCCAGTATATTCACTCCTTCATCCACTTACACTAGTAACTAAATGTCTTCTACATATTAAATTCTGTCTTGTCCACCTTCCTAATGCAAGAGTTAGACATTTCCTTCACTCCTTCATCCCTTACATTGGTAACTAAATGTCTTCTGCCTATTCTAAGCCCTGACAAGTCCACCTGTTCCTTCACTCCTTCATCCCTTACATTGGTATTGAATTTCCTTCTCTACACATGATCATTCTAAATTCGTCCAACTTTCCAACGCAAGAGTTAACTAATATCTTTACTCCTTCATCACTTATATTGATAGGTTAGGTTAGGTTAGATTACATTGATATCCTATAGACAACCATCTTACCTTTACTCCTCTTGCTTCCTACTTTATACTTTCAATAGAGGAGTATCACCCTCTCCTCCCCCCTCCCCCCCACATGACCAATATTGACCTTCCTCTTTCAAATGCCATTATTTACTTCCTTACTTTTTACTTCCTTTTTCTATTACTTTTTACTTCCTTTTTTATTTTTCACTTTGCTTTTCAATTGATTATTCACTTACTTTTTTGTGCCTAATTTCTTCCTTTACTTTTCATTAACTTTTTCTTTCCCATTTTTCTCTCTCATTTAGCGTTTTCTATATATTTTTTTCCTTACTTCCCAATATTTCCGCGTTCCTTTCCTAACTTTCCACGCATTTCATTTTTTTTTTCCCTTTACTCTGCTCTTCCTGCTTCCTCTCTCTCTCTCTCTCTCTCTCTCTCTCTCTCTCTCTCTCTCTCTCTCTCTCTCTCTCTCTCTCTCTCTCTCTCTCTCTCTCTCTCTCTTAGCTCGCAGGGGGAACAAAAGCAGCATTTTTCCCCTCAATAATATTTTTCCTACGCCTTCAACCTGTCCCACAATTGTCCAAGTGGGGAAATAAAGACCCAAAAAAGACCCCCAAAAAAAGACCTAAAAAAAACTCCCCAAAAAAGACCTAACAAGCTAAACCTTCGCTTTTTTTTATATATATATTCGAGTTTTTATGGAAAGGCAGAACACGAGCAGTTTTTTTTTCTCTCTCTCTCTCTCTCTTCTCTCTCTTCTCTCTTCTCTCTCTTCTCTCTCTCTCTCTCTCTCTCTCTTTCTGGACATGAAGATATTTCCACCAAACAGTAAATCTAAGCATATTTTCCTGTTTTTTCCTGAATACGATGACTTTTATAGCTCCAACGCATGTAGTTTCCCATACATTTTCCTTATTTTCCTCTTGACCTTATTTCCCCTTACTTATCATTTAGCGGGCACGAAGTCTTTCCTATTTTCCCCTTGACAGTCCTTAGCAGAGACACGCAACACGAAGAAGGCTAAGTCTACTACTACTACTACTACTACTACTACTTCTATTACTACCACTACTACTACAACTACTTACCTAAATGGAGTGTTAATGAGATAAAGGTGTAGGGTATTGGCTAAGTAATGTGTGGACAGGTGCGTTGTGCCTGGGTGTAGCTAGGTTTAAGTATAAGTTGGGTAAGTGAAAAGAAGGTAGGGAAGCTAACACTGAAACAAGATTACTATTATATTCTTTAACGTTTCACCATTTCGTCTACTCCAGAAAGAATGTCAGACATACAGAGTGAGTTTCCTTAGGTATATGTGTGAGAAGGTATAGCTAGTAGTGTGTTAGCGTGTAGCATAGAGGAGTGAGGTGTATCCAGGGGTAGTGTTCTAGTATTGAAATCTATACAATGTTTGGGTATAGAAAGTGCAATGTGTAGGTGTGTGTGTAGTGAAACCAGATGACAATACAGTGTTAACCCTTGTGTGTGTGTGTGTGTTTAATGGGTTGTTGGGTGTTGGTGGAGGTGTAGTGTGTGTTGTGTGGGGTTACCTGTGTGTGTAGGGGAGGGAGGCGTTCAGGTG
>JAPQNM010000042.1:11956814-11959314 GCA_029783475.1 Metacarcinus magister
GGAGGAGGAGGGAAGAAAAGGAGGAGGAGGGAAGAAGAGGAGGAGGGAAAATCGAAGGAAGCAAGAGAAGATTTGAATAACAAGGATGAAAGAAATAAAAAATAAAGATTAATAAGCTGCAACAACCACCACCACCACCACCTCACACCTTACTTCCTGCCCTGTTTCACACCCTCACACCCTTGTCTCAAAATCTCCCCGCCTCTCCCCGCCCCACCCATCCCCACCTCAGCCCAGTCCCCAGCCCCGCCCCCGCCCCCGCACCAGCCCAGCACAGGTTAGCCAAGGTCAGTGCAGGGCTTACAGGGCTCCATGCAATAGCCAATTAGCAGGGTATTAGGTGCCAGGGTGGTTGTGTTAACAGTGTTCGAGTTCCTGTCAGTGTGTGTGTGTGTGTGTGTGTGTGTGTGTGTGTGTGTGTGTGTGTGTGTGTGTGTGTGTGTGTGTGTGTGTGTGTGTGTGTGTGTGTGTGTGTGTGTTGTAGTAAAGTGTATATGATTTAGTAATATAGAGTAATAGTGAACGAGAGAGAGAGAGAGAGAGAGAGAGAGAGAGAGAGAGAGAGAGAGAGAGAGAGAGAGAGAGAGAGAGAGAGAGAGAGAGAGAGAGAGGTGACATTGTAATATTCTTGAATCTTCGCCGAAATAAAAGACCAAAGAAGAGAGAGAGAAGGTTTCGTCGTCTATATTATGTTGAAAGAAGGAGAATTACACCACCTCTCTCTCTCTCTCTCTCTCTCTCTCTCTCTCTCTCTCTCTCTCTCTCTCTCTCTCTCTCTCTCTCTCTCTCTCAAGGAAGAAAGAGAAAGAGAGAGAGAGAGAGAGAGAGAGAGAGAGAGAGAGAGAGAGAGAGAGAGAGAGAGAGAGAGAGAGAGAGAGCACAAATATTCCTTAGGGTGAGGCAAGAGAAGCGTTTATCATTTGTTTCAGGAAATAAGATGGCAGAGTGAAGCCTGTTGTGGGATTGCTTGAGAGAGAGAGAGAGAGAGAGAGAGAGAGAGAGAGAGAGAGAGAGAGAGAGAGAGAGAGAGAGAGAGAGAGAGAGAGAGAGAGAGAGAGAAAGAAAGAAAGAAAGAGAAAGTGCAACACACACAAAGCTGGAAACAAGAATAAGAAATACAAATAAAAAAAAAGAATAAACGAAACATAAAAGATAGAAATAAAAAAAAAAAGACAGATAAAAGAATGACAACAAAACAAAACCAAACAAATTAAAAAGAAATAAAATGTGGGAGACAAATGTGAAAGGTTTAAAAAAAAGAGGAGGAGGAGGAAGAGGAAGAGGAGGAGGAGGAGGAAGAAGTTCGTCTCTCTTAGGAAGGGCACTTAGAGGGAAGGACCACTCACCACATACTTATCACACACTCATCACACACTCACCACACACTCACCACACACTCATCACACACTCACCACACACTCACCACACACTCATCACACACTCACCACACACTCACCACACACTCACCACACACTCATCACACACTCACCACACACTCACCACACACACTCACTCTTCCTCCTTTACATCAACACCTTTGCATAATTCACACCTGCATACCACACCTGAACACCATCTACACCCACACCTTTCTCCTCCTCCTCCTCCTCCTCTTCCTTTTCCTCCTCCTCCTCCCTCTTCCTCTTCCTCTTCCTCTTCCTCCTCCTCCTCCTCCTCCTCCTCCTCTTTGATATGTTTCCTCCTTCCATTCCCTTTACCCATGTGTTTCCTCCTATTTCCTCTCCTCTCTCCTTTCCTTCGTCCTCTGTTATTTCCTCTTCGCCGAATGCCGTACTCTACTTCTCATTCTAATTATTCCTCCTCCTCCTCCTCCTCCTCCTCCTCCTCCTCCTCCTCCTCCTCCTCCTCCTTTTAACATTAAACATTGATGACATGTTGCAAATAAGATTCGTGTGTGAATGCATGACAAAGAGAGAGAGAGAGAGAGAGAGAGAGAGAGAGAGAGAGAGAGAGAGAGAGAGAGAGAGAGAGAGAGAGAGAGAGAGAGAGAGAGATGCTTTGTGGGGGAACTTTCCTGGATGCTTATAGAGAAGAAAGTGTCAGTACAAACAACAACATCCTCCTCTCTCCTCCTCCTCCTCCTCTTCCCTCCTCCTCCTCCTCCTCCTCCTCCTCCTCCTCCTCTTCTAGTGCCACACTCAGAGCTTACTAAGTCTTCTTGGCAGGCGCCTTTGAGTGTTGCAGAAGAGAGACGGAGAGGAAGAGGAGAGGGAGAGGAAGAGGAAGAGGAAGAGGAAGAGGAAGAGGAAGAGGAGGAATAAAGACTTAGGAATGTCATAACAGAAAATTTATCTCAAAGGAAGACTGTGTGATGGATAGATTCTTCTTCTTCTTCTTCTTCTTCTTCTTCTTCTTCTTCTTCTTCCTCTTCTGTGTGTGTGTGTGTGTGTGTGTGTGTGTGTGTGTAAGAAATGCATGGATGGATGGATGCATTGACAGACGGGAAGTGGAGGAATAGAGAGGGAAAGAGAGAGGGAGG
>JAPQNM010000042.1:11966814-11969314 GCA_029783475.1 Metacarcinus magister
TCCCTTTCTCCCCTCCCCTCCTGTTGTACCAAAGCATCCAGCATCCCTCCACCACTCCACCACCACCACTACCACCACACGAGGACCTCCACCACTCCACCTAGCTCTTCACCACCAGTATCTCCACCACTCCACCTGGCTCTCCACCACCTGCACATCCACACCACCAAGGACAGAAGCAGCTGCCTCCTCCTCCACCTCCACCACTGAGACGTCCTCCACCCTCCACCCTCCACCCTCCACTTTGTCAAACACGCGGCGGCTCTCCACTCACGGCTTCCACTTGTCCAAATAAAGCAAAGAGAAAAAGTATATATTATTTGCTTCTCTCTATCTTTTTTTTTTTAACTCTTTGGAGTGTGTATGTATAAGGTTACATCTCTTCTTCCTTTCCTTCCTTCCTTCTTTCCTTCCTTCCTTCCTTCCTTCCTTCCTTCCTTCCTTCCTTCCTTCCTTCCTTCCTTCTTTTCTTTCTTTCTCTTTCTTGCTCTATAACCAATTGAGAGCAAAGTGAATTTCAGAACAGATGAAATTACATTATACTTGTTCTCTCTCTCTCTCTCTCTCTCTCTCTCTCTCTCTCTCTCTCTCTCTCTCTCTCTCTCTCTCTCTCTCTCTCTCTCTCTCTCTCTCTCAAGCACACTGGATCACCCCTTCCCATACCCCCCCACCACCACCCCCACCACAACGGAGGAGGAACCCCCAACCCAACCCCTCCCCCTTTACCCCTTCCTCTATACACATACAGTCCCTCTCTCTCTAACACCACCAATGATGATGATGATGATAATAACAATAACAATAATAATAATAATAATAATAATAATAATAATAATAAAGGTGGACACAATGATATACGATGATGTACTACTACTATCCTGGTGTTTATCTGTTTGTCTGTTTGTTTATGTGTGTGTGGGGGAGGGGGTTCGTAAGAGGAGAATAAATATATGATTAAATAATTCCTGGTTTTTTGAGTGAGGGGAAGTAAAACAAAACAAAACAAAAAAAAATATCATGGAAACTTACTCCCCCCAAAATCGCCCCGCCCAACCCAGCCCCATCCAGCCCAGCCCCGCCCCGCCCCGTCTCGTCACCAGTACAGACAGACAGACACACTCCCTCTGGCACCCATAATAATAATAATAATAATAATAATAAGCCAAAGATTTTTCGAGCACAATAAATTAAAATCACGATCAGAAAAACAACAAACATTAGATAAAAAAAAAAAATAAGAGAAAGAGGAAGAGGAAGAGAAGGAGGAGGAAGAAGAGGAGAGGAGGAGGAGGAGAGGGGAGAGGAAAAGGAGGAGGACGAGGAGGTGGAAGAAGAGAAAGGTCGGGGCGGAGGAAAACAAAACAAAAGCAAAAGAAATGGGGAAGGATGAGGGGAGGGCAAAGAAATGGAATGGGAAAAAAACTAAGAAAGAAAGTGACTCAATTAGTCAGTTAATCAGCCAATCAGTCAGTCAGTCAATCAATCAATCAATCAGTAAATCAATCAGTCAATCAATCAGTCAGTCAGTCAGTCAGTCAGTCAGTGCATTCAAAAAGGCGGCTGGGTCCTGTACGTTCTCCCTTCGCCCTTAAATACAGCGTCAATAAAGGTCATTTTTCCTCAAGGCTGGATAAGTGTGTTGTTTTATTGTCCTTGTGACCAGATGTACGAGAGAGAGAGAGAGAGAGAGAGAGAGAGAGAGAGAGAGAGAGAGAGAGAGAGAGAGAGAGAGAGAGAGAGAGAGAGAGAGAGAGAGAATGAATAACAGTAAAGAGAAGTATTAGACAATTATATACACTCTGGGGTACCAAAACTATGGGCCATATATCTCTTAGGAGGCCATAAAGTACTTACTAAGGGGGTAGAGGGCCATGAGGGAACTCCAAAACTTAAGGGGTTGACTAATGGTATAATTATACTAACTATTACTCTATTACTATTTGAATTTCTAAAGGATGACATAATGGGTGAAAAGGTTATGGTCAGGCAGTCACAGAAAATGAAAGGTTGGTAGCCACTAGTATGGATAAAGAAATATATAAATGATTACATATTTGAAATGAAACCGTATGAAAATTGTTTGAATATCATGATTATATTGAGTAAACTTATCAGTATTAACATGAGACTGTAAAAAAACAACTCCTGGAAATATTAATAAAGTACTGATACACAAATTCTAATCATCTACCAAAGTTATATAATGAAAACCACAAATAAAAGTACCAATCTATACACATTTTTTTCTTCTTCCCCTGATCGCTAAAAAATCATAATACTGTACAGTCAATACCATATATAAACATTTATTAACTTAGATTGACGTTGGGCAGTATTCAAGGTGAGTTTCTGAGTGTGATAATTAAGTGAAGTTCAAATGATTACTTAATTACTTACTAAACCTCCGGAGTGTTACTATAGTCAACCATTGTATACTATTACGTACTGTACATGGTGAAGAATTGAAGGAAATGTAGATAGTATATAGTTATAGATAGAT
>JAPQNM010000042.1:11974314-12029314 GCA_029783475.1 Metacarcinus magister
CCAAATGTTTCACTAAGAGAAAATCTTTGAATATCACAAACAAAATATAAATAATCTATACCATTTACAGTCTAACTGTATTCTGAAATACAGTTATTTTCCTGTAAATCATATTATCATAATTAAATACTGTTTCATTATAATAAGATGTCCTGGTGGTTCGTCACATCTTTTTTCTAGATTGTAAACATTTAGCAATGAATGCTCTGAAGAGATAAGGACATTAAAAGGAAAATGCTTATCGCGTACAACGGTCTGAACTGTATTTTCAATTACAGTGATTTATCTGTTGGTATATACAGATAAAAGTCTGTAAAAAAACAGAATTTTTTTACAGTGCACACACACACACCACACACACCCTAACACACACATTTCTAAAGGTTTCATTCACGAGTAATTAATTAACACTGTACAAGAATCCTGGACAGAATGCATTGACCTGGATTTAAGTAAGGTTTTTGACAAGGTAAGTTCCACATAACGAAGCTAAATTGAAGATACAATATAAAGGAGGTATAGAAGGAAATCAGATTAAATATTTAGAACACTGTATAATAGATAGAAATTGAAATAGAAAGATGAGAACTGTGGATGTAGAGTCCGAATCCGAATCCTCCTCCTCCTCCTCCTTCTCCTTCCTTCCATCCTTGCTTCACTGCCTTCTCTTCTCTTTCACCATTCCTTCTACGTCTTCCTTCCTCCCTCCCTCCCTCCCTCCCTCCCTCCCTTCCTCCTCCCTTCCATTACCAGAGGCACCACAGTAAGCAGCTTGCACGCCACGCCACACCACGCCAAAGCCACAATAGATGCAGGTCATTTTTTTCACCAAGGTCATGTGATCATCAAGTCCTTTCGGCACCGCACCAACAGGTTTCATATGTTGTTCTCGGTGAGTTATTTTTTACATAGATTATATTTGCACATGGTGAGTATGATGTAAAGTTAGGAATACGGAAGGTGGTCGCAGGCAATACATATTCTTGGTCTTAGTGTGAGACCAAATAGAGAGAGAGAGAGAGAGAGAGAGAGAGAGAGAGAGAGAGAGAGAGAGAGAGAGAGAGAGAGAGAGAGAGAGAGAGAGTAAATAGATAGGTACAAAAACAATATTATGTCATTTACCTTTCAAACAGTTGAGGGTGATGGGTGTAATAATAGTAGTCGTAGTAGCAGTAGTAGTGGAGGTGGGTGGAGGTGGTGAGTGGGTGGAGGATCACATTAAGTACAGTGGGGGTTCAGTACATCGTGCCCTGCCCTCAAGGCGTGCCCACGACAGACTTACTTGCAACAATATCCATGTGACCACCATTCACGGCCTGCCACGCCCACAACTCACACCTCTCACCTGTCATGTCATCTGTTACCTGTGGGAGGGAGAATAGGTAACTAATTGAATACTTGAGCAAGAGTGACTAGCTAATAGAAAAAAAATCTTTGTAATATTCTACAGAAGTAAAATATGTAAATAATAAAAAATATAAAATAATCGAAACCAAAGTCACACCTGTAGAAGGAAAAGTAGTAACAGACCATTATCATCATCATCATCATCATCATCATCATCATCATCATCATCATTCTTCATGATTCCCTGCAGGACAAAGGACTGCCCCAACCTTCTCTACTCCTCTCTCTCAGTAGCTTGTCTATTCCTGCCCACCCTTACAAAACTTCCTATCTCATCCTTCTATCTATTAATCAGTCTGCCCTGCCATCTCTTACCATCCTTTTGTTGCCATTCCATTACTCTAGTTTTTCATCTATTATCTGTTCAGTGCATGATCTATCTTGCTCATCTATATTTTTTGGTATTGTGGTCAAGATGCCTTCAACTTTGGTCTCCTCCCTCCTTCATGATGTGCTCTTCTTATATTTCCAAGATATTCCAAACAGTATCATCTCCATTCTCCTTTGGACACTTGAAGTATTTTTGTTCCCGGGCTTTCAGAAGACTCCATGTTTCCACTCCATATCTTAGAACTGGTAGCATACACTGATTAAAAAACTTTATCTTAAGTGATAGTGGGAGATTGCTTTCATAACATTGTCTTCTTTACTTAAAACAAAACAATATTGACTATAATGCTAAAAAAAAAATCACAACAATAATAATTAATTAATAAGTAATGAATTACTAAATAAATTATCAACACACACACACACACACACACACACACACACACAATGGCGGGAGGATCGTCCATTACTGTTTACAATCCTCCTCCTCCTCCTCCTCCTCACAAGACATTAGTGAAGCTGCTTCTTCATTAACGCCTCACCGGCCTTACAATGCCTTCAGGAGCGACGAAAACCACTCCTTTGTCTGCCCTGAACGAGGCGCAGACGGAGGGTTGTGTGTGTGTGAGAGAGAGAGAGAGAGAGAGAGAGAGAGAGAGAGAGAGAGAGAGAGAGAGAGAGAGAGAGAGAGAGAGAGAGAGAGAGAGAGAGAGAGAGAGTATGGGCAAGATGTTGATTAATTGTACTGTACTGAAGACGCTGAAAATCCTCTTCTTCCTCCTCCTCCTCCATTAGTTGCCTCTTCCTGCCTCTTACCCATCACACCAACACATCTTTCCTCCTCCTCCTCCTCCTCCTCCTAGCCAACGTAAAGGAACAATGGAATGCCTCGCTCAAAGAAACAAGGCTAATAATTATGAAGATAACGAAGGCTTCTTGTGGACAACTGGATGTGGTTTTGTGCACGCCTCTTGTGTGTGTGTGTGTGGTGTGTGTGTGTGTGTGTGGTGTGGTGTGGGTGTGGTGGGTGGGTGGGGGGAGGATGTGGGGGAAGGGGAGGGTTATAGAGAAAAGAAACTGATAAGGGAAGAAAAGAATGGAATAATGTGTGGTGCGCTCTCTCTCTCTCTCTCTCTCTCTCTCTCTCTCTCTCTCTCTCTCTCTCTCTCTCTCTCTCTCTCTCTCTCTCTCTCTCTCTCTCTCTCTCTGTAAACAAACTTGAGCACAGCCTTGATCTACGGGCGGCAGTAAGTTTTAATTCCTCCTTAACTCTGATCTACGGTCACGCTAATTAGAGTTGATGGGAAGCACACAAGTATACACACACACACACACACACACACACACACACACACACACACACACACACACACACACACACACACACACAGGACAACTTATCACCAGAGAAACATATAAATAAAATATTTGGTGACACTTTCAGGATGCTAAGGAATATACGGATGGCTTTGCATAGGGAATGCATCGGTCAAGTCCCGGATACGCATGACACCTTCATATTTTTCAACAATCTCTTTTTTTCACCTCTATGGTGATCCTAACTATTTTCTTTGTTGCTTGGCTCTTCTCATTAGCTTTCTTAGAACTCATGGTTAATAAATTTACTAAAAATTTACGCGAGTTGTTCACTCAATGGAAGGAACTGGTGTACTGTCATCTGACACTCGCGTGAGTCATATTCTAAACAAAGATCTTATACCAAGCAAAACTTTTTGAGTCCAAACAGGTCGTATACCAAGTTGGATTTATTCCAAAGCGGACATATACCGAAGTTCCACTGTACAATGATTAGAGCAAAACTGGAATATGCAGATGTAATATAGTCCCCACACAAGAAAAAGCATGTGTTGAAATTAGAAAGAATACAGAGAATTGCAACTATGATGGTGCCAGAATTGGAAGACCTAACATATGAGGAAAGATTAAAAGAAATGCATCTAACAACATTGAAAGAAATAAGAGAAAGAGGTGACTCAATCATAACATATAATTTGATGAACAACCTGGAGGAAACAGATAGAAAAGACCTAATATTGAGAAGAAAAGGAGAGGCTAGAAATTTGAGGGGACAAGAAAAAATTGCAAAAAGGAATTTGCTTGATCGATACAAAAAAAGTACAGTTTTCCCCAAAGAAGTATAGATACGTACTTGGAATGGACTGAAGGAAGAGGTGATAATGGCAAAAAATGTACATCAACTGAAGGAAAAACGACAAATATAGATACAGAGACAGGACCACACGAGTGTAGCTCAGACCCTATATACTACAACTAGGTAAATACACACACACACACACACACACACACACACACACACACACACACACACACACACACACACACACACACACACACACACATATAGCCTAGGATAATCACAAAATGAGTGGCAAATATAACCTGGTATATAATATGTCTTATAAGAGGAGCAGGAGGAATCTTCTACTTGGTGTCAGGGTGAAAGTGTGGTTTGGCTTCATAAGAGTAATGGAGAATATAATGGATCAGTGATAATGACAAGCTAACCATATATAGGTATTGGGGTACTGTTAAAAAAAAATAACATGAGAAATATTTATGGAAGAGAAGGGCCAATGAATGCTGCAACTGGAATGATGTATTGACCTTGGAAGAACATTAAACAAAATATATTATAAATGCTACCTACAAGAAGCAATGTTACCTTGTAGTATGAGTGATGAGTGCAATATGAGTAAGGAAATTGGAAAGTATGAGGCAAAGAAAAGTAGTACAGATGAGAGGTGAGATCATTCTAAAATATATGACTTAGATGAAGAAGAATTACCAACAAAAGCTAAGAGTGCAGCTATCAAGAGGTGGTATTGGATATCACTGGAGAGTTTATAGCAGAAAGGTAACCAGGAATTAGGTGTAAGTAAATATATGTAAAAAAATATAATCAGAGAAGTTACTACATCACTTAGATAGAGAGTCTGACATTAATTAACAGTTCAGAAATCCTAGTTAACCAATAAGTATAATCATTAATCTTGAATAAATAAGCCTGGGATAGGAATGGAGCCATCACATTACCTTAAGACATTCAACATTAACTATTCAAGGAAGCCAAGATAATGTGAGCCATAAGTTAAGATCAGATAGCCTAGTTTAAACCTCATGACATGTGTAGCCTAGTGTTTTTTTCTGTAATTCCAAGGTTACATTTCTATCATTTGCCCCTAAATCATCTGTGTCGTTGTTTCTCTGTTATTTCAAAGTTACATTTATATTATTTGCCCTTAAATCATAATTGTAATAGGAATGTTTAGTGTTAAAAACTATTCCGGTAAATTAACAGTAAATTTGTCTTAGTGGGCAATCAGTGTGATCATATATTCACGGTAATTATTAAAAGGAAGTAAGGTAAAGATTCGTAAGATGACCCAATCGATATCTCTTTACCTTTATAATGCACAGCAAATTCAACCTCAGATACTTGTTCAGATTACCTCAAACAGTTATGCCGCTGAATTACAGAAAAATATTCGAATATTTAATATTACGTAATTTTTTTTAAATATTAGACATTCAGACATTCAGTAGTGAGGCTGGCACAGTCAGTGGAGGTTAGGGCACGACAAGAAGACTTCTTATTCCCTCCCTAATGATGACTAGGTAAGCATAGGTAAGCAGACGACAATAACACTTTCAATATTGCGCTCCTACTTGAGGCCTCTTCTATTTGCGTGAATCCGTTTCAGATCACTGAATCTGGGCGGGGCTTGGCCCCGCTAATGGGCTAAGGGACAACAAAAATACGTTAAAAAAATCCCTCTTGTCGCCATCCTGTAAAGACGACAGTAGGAGAAATAGAAGCAAGGGGTGGAGGTCTAGTTAACAAAGGTGTCTTGACACTCCTCTTTTGAAAGAATTCAAGTCATAACCAGGTAATAAGGCACTTAATAAAGGCAGGAATAAAATGTCTTAATTATAGACTATCAAACAATATCAGAAATATAATGAAAGAATCAGCATGTGCACTATTTTAACCCAAGACACTTTGTATTAACCTCGCGGCTCATTAGACCTGAATCTACTTTTCAAGAATCTAATGGGGTTTTCAATAACACATTTAGTTATATAATTTTTTTTATTATACAATAAGCAGGTTGCTGATAATTATGGGTGCCGTTGTCGCCCTAAATACATCAGGTAATGAAAGCTGTAACTCTCAACACTTCCTCGGAGAAGTGACTAGTGTGACGGCTGGGCAGCGACTGGCCTCTCATTGTTATTGTTTTGATCCAGCGAATCCAAAACAGATTCTGATGTTCTATTTGTACCCACCGAATCCAAAACGGATTCGGATTCAGAACAGAATCCGGAGTAGATTATTGGGAATAAATAGAAGAGGCCTTTGCCTGCCTGGCTGCCTGCCTCATAACATAACCGTAACCTAACCTAACAACATTAATATAACCTAACAACCTTAACCTAACTATAACTTAACACAACATAACCAACCTAACATAACATAACATAACTTAACTTCAAAGACGTTTTGCGAGGTAAATAATGGTGAGCCCCGCCTGAAACCTTCACAGATGTGTTGAGTACACTATGTATAGTATGTAGGGAAGGAGAGAAAAAAGAAAGGGCAGGTCTTATTCTGCATTTTTACCCCTCATTGTCTTGCTAATAGTAAAATATATGGATAAATGCACAAATACATCAATACATTACCTTGATTATGAAAAGCACAATACAACACTCCTCAGCATCGTATTTTAGTGTCAAATTGTCAACAAACAAACATATAGAAAAAAATACACACAAAAGCGCTATAGTACACAAAAAAAAACACAAAATATACACACCAAATTCATACTCAAAATACACAAAAAGTACATAAATACACCAATACATTACCTGAATATGAGAAACAAGGCAAGATTCCTCGATTTTCCCTGTCATGGCGGAAGGCTCTTAGGCTTTCTCACGGTTGCCTGCTTTGATTACTATCGTTTTCCTGTTCTCTGATGCTTCGTATCACTTTTTAGTTCCGTCTTCTCCTTCTTTACTATCTCCTCACTTCCTTGTACTAATGTGTAGGTGAATATCCGTGTTTTTAAGCCAATTGATGCATGTTAATACGGACCACAATGCGTCACCTTTGAAACTATGGAACAAACAGGGAGCGGGATCATTCTCGTACCTTCGCTGCTTCGAAAATTCTCCTTATAAGTGTACCCTCCCGCTGAACACGATTATAATAGATTACGCAATACTATTTTTTAATATAAGTACCCGTTATAATAATGCCTGCTATATCCCTTGCCTTTCCAGCTTAATTTTTCTTATTTTTTCTCTTTCTCTCCTCCCTTCCGATCTAGCTTCTTCCTCCGTCTCTTCCTTGCCAAAGCTCCTCTCCTTTTCCCTTTCCATCTTCTCCTTTCCACTCTTCTCTTTCACAATTCCTCTTCCCTTCCTATCGCTCATCCTCTCATTTACATGCATACATCGCTGTGTTTGTGAGCTCTGAATTATGAAGGATGATTTATGACTGTTTCTATGACATATGACGCCCTGTAGATTAAGTATGTAGTATGTCTAATAGTAGCATGTGTGTGTGTGTGTGTGTGTGTGTGTGTAAGAACGTGAATTTATTTCCTACCCAATGAACTCCAGTGTGTGGGTGTGTGTGTGTGTGTGTGTGTGTGTGTGTGACCTTCCCCTCGCACCCCTGACCTACATCTCTTCTCAACAGTTTTATTTGTATTCCCTTCCAATTTTTCCTCCTTTCGTTTTCTGAAGCATCCATTTTCGCTCCTATCTTCACCCCCCTTGACCCCCCAACCCTAAGCGTGGCGCCAGAGAGAGAGAGAGAGAGAGAGAGAGAGAGAGAGAGAGAGAGAGAGAGAGAGAGAGAGAGAGAGAGAGCACCATAAGTAAATCAAGCGGTGGGAAAGGATAAGAAAGAGGAGGATAAGGATGTAGTAATGAAGGAGGGGAGGAGAGAGGGAGGAGTATAGGATGAGGCGTCGGCATCCTTCCAACATCCCTCCTTCCCTCTTTCGACTTTCTGGCGCCAGGATGTCCCATTGATCTGCCAACCCTCCCTGCCCTGTCTCCTCTTCCTCAACCTCCTCTCCCTCCCATGCTAAAGTAAAGTCCCTCCTTTCAGCGGCTGTCGGACCTCCATCACTGAGGCTAATAATCGTGTGTGTATGTGTAGGGACGTGAAAAAAATATATAAGCTACAATATACTCATGACCCACGCATTTTTTTTTTCTCTCTCTCTCTTTCTCTCTTTCTTTTATATATATGCAGTCGTACTTGTTATTAAAATAGTCAGTAGCAAAAATATGAATAGATGATCATGTTGGGAAATGGATGTGTTTTTTATAGTGAAAAAAAATTGCCAGCTAAGCGTAGATAAATCAAGTTTAATGAATGCCATCTGATACAGCCTATAAATAACTGTCTTATCTATATTTAGGACGTTAAACTGGAGACTCATATTTTACGAGATTAATGTATCTTTCCATGAATTTGTGTTATGGGCTAATCTGAACCGGATCCTCATAATTTATAACTTTTTCTCTCTATCTCATTTTCTCTACACAACTCCTACTACATGTACTCCGCTGATCAAAACTAAGATGTAACATTTTTAGTGTATTGTTTTATAAATTTCTTTTCTACGTGTCTCTCTGGTATGTTCATGGATTATATAATGTGATTCTCTAACGATAAATAAAAAAAATACTTAATTCAGATATTCTTTTGTTTTGTGTTATGCTCTGTTTGTGGAGGATGGGAATATGCTTTTTTTTTATATGGGGGGTTAGAGGGGAGGGGCGCGACACAATATATATATATATATATATATATATATATATATATATATATATATATATATATATATATATATCTCTCTCTCTCTCGCTCTTGCTCTTGCTCTCGCTCTCGCTCTCGCTCTCGCTCTCGCTCTCGCTCTCTCTCTCTCTCTCTCTCTCTCTCTCTCTCTCTCTCTCTCTCTCTCGCTCTCGCTCTCGCTCTCTCTCTCTCTCTCTCTCTCTCTCTCTCTCTCTCTCTCTCTCTCTCTCTCTCTCTCTCTCTCTCTCTCTCTCTCTCTCTCTCTCTCTCTCTCTCTCTCTCTCTCTCTCTCTCTCTCTCTCTCTCTCTCTCTCTCTCTCTCTCTCTCTCTCTCTCTCTCTCTCTCTCTCTCTCTCTCTCTCTCTCTCTCTCTCTCTCTCTCCTCTCTCTCTCTCTCTCTCTCTCTCTCTCTCTCTCTCTCTCTCTCTCTCTCTCTCTCTCTCTCTCTCTCTCTCTCTCTCTCTCTCTCTCCTCTCTCTCTCTCTCTCTCTCTCTCTCTCTCTCTCTCTCTCTCTCTCTCTCTCTCTCTCTCTCTCTCTCTCTCTCTCTCTCTCTCTCTCTCTCTCTCTCTCTCTCCTCTCTCTCTCTCTCTCTCTCTCTCTCTCTCTCTCTCTCTCTCTCTCTCTCTCTCTCTCTCTCTCTCTCTCTCCTCTCTCTCTCTCTCTCTCTCTCTCTCTCTCTCTCTCTCCCCGGGTGTTCCTCCTTTTTATGATGGCAAGAGGAGTGATACGATGGAAGGTTCCTTTTTATTATCGTTATTATCGTGATGTCGCCCATTCCAACATGTTATCCTCTCCACGCCGCTCAATAATATGTCTTCTATTATTATATCAAGAAGTAAGGTTTTGATGATGATGATGATGATGATGATGTGGCAGAAGCATATAGATTTTATACATTTTCAAAAACTTTTTCTTCTAGTATATAAAAACTAACTTTCACTGATTTGTTGAATGGATGTCTATATATAGGAATTATGTAATGCTCCTTTCTCTTTGGCTTTCGGCTTTTGAGTCACCTAAGCTTTCCCCACAGCTATCATTTCATTAACTTAACTCAAGTACAAGTATCTAATAATTTTTTTACTATCCAGCTATCTACCTCTTTTTTTTCCAGTTAAATCTCATGGGTTAAGTAAAGTGGTTCCTCTTATTGACTCAAGAGGGACAGCAGTGTTGAATTAAGCTCCTCTTGATCCTGTTTATATACTTATTCTTGTAACGCCTTTCTCTCTCTCTCTCTCTCTCATAAAAATAACAGAAAAGGCTTAGTCCCAAAATTGTAGTGGTAGTTTCAAAAGAAATTACCAAATTCATTCCTTAAGTGTCTCCATACTTATACTTATCTCTTGAAAGTTAAGGTCGAAGAAAGATAGAAAAACAGAAAATGGTATTAAAAGTTAAGTGAGGAAAAAGGAAAACAGAAAAAAAATATTAAAAGTTAGTCAGAGGAGGATGGAAAAGCAGAAAAGATATTAGAAGTTAAAGTCAGTGAGGACAATGGAAAGCAGAAAAATATAATAGAAGTTAAAGTTAGAGGAAGATGGAAAGACATGAAAAAGTATTAAAAGTTAAAGTGAGGAAAATGGAAAAGCAGAAAAAGATATTAAAAGTTAGTCAGAGTAAGATGGAAAAACAGTAAAAGGTGGTGTTTCAGAGCTTACCAGTTTATCTTCACCTGAGACCTTGACCATCGTGTAGGGGGAAGATAGAATTACCAGGTTATCTATCCCAGCCTTGGTTCACACACTCACCCAAAAATTATTACCTCATGCACTGGTTATTGTATTCTTATTTAATTTTTCCTTTTCAATTAATTTCCATCATTACTATTATTGTTTCTCCCTTGAACCTAACACCACACTCCCTCAGCCAATGATTAAATAATAACGCCAATGTCAAGTGCACATGTAATATTTATAAGATATATAAGTAATACTGATGCAGCTTCACTTCCCTCACAAGGATCCTTTAATAGCTTGGGTGTGTAAATATCAAATTTATTTATCTCCACAAAATGCCGTTTCCATGACCACTTCATCCTCCCTTTTCATCAGCTTCAACAGGACACAACACAACCAAACAATGACACAAGATACAGGAGTGATATCACCTTCCTAACTTAAACTTTCAATAAATAACAGTGCGTAACAGTTGTACTACAGAAAACTTCCAATTAAAAATAACCTCATACATAAATTTGTCCGCACGAGTGTCGTACTAATGCTTCGGGAATACTGATGATGTAGTAGTAGTAGTAGTAGATAAAGAGTAACTAGTGGTAATGTATGTCACACCTGAACCAAGACACAGCCATTAAAAGTTAAATTCTCATTCTCACTCTCACTCTCACTCTCACTCTCACTCTCTCTCTCTCTCTCTCTCTCTCTCTCTCTCTCTCTCTCTCACCCTTGGAAATAATGAAGACGAGGGGGATGATGGGGGAGGAGGTGTCACAGTGATCCACTTCCACACCCTAAAACACCGGAATAAAACCTTGAAAATAATCCACCGGTCCAACAAACACTGGTGGTTGTGGTAGTGGTGGTGGTGTAGTAGTTGTTGCTGCTGCTGGGAGGAGGGGGGGAGATGGGGCAGTGGAGGGCAATGGTGTTGGTAGTGGTGGGAGGTACTGTAGGTGGTTCCTCAATACATGGCTTCAATGGAGTTGGTGGAGCGTGGTTTCTTGATTTTCTCCATGTTCTTGGTGATCATGTCGTGCAATGTGGCATAGTGGTTCCTGATCTCGGACAGGGTGATGCGTAACGAGAGGTACTCCTTCTCGTCCAGCTCCACCACGGTCCGCCGGTAGTCGTCAATGTGCGGGTACTTGGCTACCTGCAATGGGACTTGTGTTATGTACAAAAAACTACCTTACAAGACACTATAATTATGATTGCTATTTTTTAACTTATATATTTTTAGGGATTAGCAATTATAAACTTTCATTTTTATCTTTTTACATTTCTTTTTTAATCTCCTGTAGGCTATACGTAGGGAAAATAAATGTGAAAAAAGGTATCTGGCTACATCCTCCACTACCTTACTCTCCTTTTTTCTCTAATCATCTTCCTTTCTCCCTGCTGCATGACCTACCTTGGACACCAGCTTGGCCCGGGTCATGTAATACCGAGAGATTTGGTCAAAGAAAGAGGCCGCCTCGGACTCCACTGTGCGGATCTCACCCAGCGTCTCCTCCTGGATGCTCACCCCAAAGTTGTTGCCATCCTCAATTTTGGGGATGAGGAATGATATCCACATTTTCAACTACGGAAGGAATAGTGTTTGTTAATTTTCTGATCTGGTGTGGTAAATTTCAGTACATGTTTTCAGTCATATGTGGATGAAATTATTCTTTTTGGGTAATTATCTCTAGAATGGTGGGCTTTTGTCTTTAATTTTAGTACAGTTTATGCTTTGCTGTAAAAATATATAATGCTTTGTTGTTAGAAAGGAATTGACATCTACATTTTCAACGACACAATAATAACAAGTTTTGGACTATGTTTGCCTTCCATACTGTAACTCTCCTTTGAAAAAAAGATTAAAACAACTCTGGAAAGGTAAATTTGTGACTTTACAAAGATGACACACAGCTAAGAATGCATAAACTGCAAGATAAAGGAAGGTACAGCCTGCTTCACAGTCTATTCGTACAAAAAACAAAGATACGAAGATACTAGTCAACCTGTAGAGTTTACTGTACACATCGTAGATCCTCATCCTTTACCTTATTGAGATTAAGAAGTAATTCAATAATCCCCCTGAACTAGGTACATATAGACCTTATAGTTCTGCTCAGGTTAACGAGAGCACGCTACCCACCTCATCTTTTTCACACCTTTCTTTTCCATATCATTTCACAGCCTCATCTCAACTTCCAAGTGGTCTCCTCATTCTTCCTTTCTAAATTTCACCCCAACCTTCCCCATCCTCACCACCCATCCCAACCCTTCCCCATCCTCACCACCCATCCCAACAGCTTCTCACCAGGTTGGCTTCCTCCACCAGCTGGCAGATGAGTGGCTTGATTGTGTCCACCATCTGGGTAATGTGTGAGTTGATGGGCACAGAGCCTGAAGGGAGAATGAACACCTTGGCGCCTGTTACAGCATCCTCAGCTCCCTCGGGGGTCTTCCGCTTCTTCCCAGGAGGATCACCATCATGGCTAGTGGAAAAACATGGGTGTGGTTAGGTGGTGCAGCTGTCACTATTTCTATTGCTAGTATTAATTGTCAATGTAAGTAATAGTCTAGTGACATTGTTATTTCTAGTAGAAGGGTAAAGTAGTAATAGTAGTAATATCACCGTAGTAGTAGTAATGATAGTAGAGCATTGTCAATAATATTACATTATCATCATTATCAACACTATCCCCAACTATTAACATTATCATCACTAGCATCACATTCACCACCATCACATCATCACATCATCACATTTTTAACAATTATCAGTGGTTTAGGCAGGTATAGGAATCACCCCCAGCACCAGCCGTCACCACTCGGATACTTCTTTTTATGTCCTGAACATGTGGAGCAGGTAGGCTTAATGGAGGGCTTAGATAGTCAGCCTCCCCCAAGGTTAGATTTTTTAAGTGACGCCTCGTTTCTTGTTGATAGGCTCATGCTGCCAGCGTAAGCTCCTCGTGCATATAACTTTGCAGTCTCGTCAAGGATAGTGTTATGGCAGCATGTGGGTGATCTTTGGCCACTCAGCGGTTTTTCCAAAGATAAGTGGCCAGCTCGTGCCGGGGCTTGGACTCGGGACTCATTGCTACGCCCCCCACGCTAGCTACTAGGACACCGCCTCCCTACTTACTTGTTCATGATGAGTGGTTCAGGTACAGGAATCTTCAGGTCTGAGTGAACAGTCTCCAAGTTTTCACATAGGAATGGTGACTCCTCCAGCAGCTTGTTAAAGTGTATGATGCGCTCTGGGAACTTCTTCTTCACTAACTCCTCTGCCTGTAAAGTAGAAGGATGGACGGATGATTGACGTGGGAGAAAAGGCGAGTGATTTGCCTGGGACGTAGTGTTTCTTGCGTGTGGGCGACAAAGTATTTCAAATATCTTTTTACCCACAAAGGGATAATAGCCTAACTTATAGAGGTATGCATGCACCTCATCAGACCAAGCGCTGCTCCCTACCCATTAAGATAAAATATGATATCGCTGTAAGTAGTGCACAGAAACACTACATTTTACCTTGACAACAGTGAAATGTGTGCTTTTATTCATCCTACCCACCCGAAAACCCTAAATTCCACCAGATTGTTAAGGGATGACGGTAGTGGTTGGTAGAGGCTCAACAAGGCATTTTCAACAGTTCTCATGGTGTGTTTAGTGTAAACCACATAAATATATAAATAAATAGCGACATTTGATCATGAACCCGTTAATAGTGAAAGGATTAAATATACCGTTTATCTGTAATATATTCTACATGCATGACAACTTCACATATAGCTTCTAGGATCTCATTCTGAGGTTTTTAATACATGATTCACGAGTGCGAATTATTGTGACTATTTAATCTGAACCCAGAGAACATTTCCAGATATACAATATTAAAAATCAATGACCCGGTCCTAGAAATCTACATGAATTAGTGCCGCCATAATAGTATTGGTAACTTAGCATCTTTTGTGGGAATATATAAAACTGGTACAAAATCTAAAACCAAAAAAGAATACATTTCCTAACATATTACTGGTTATAAAAGCATAAAATAAACATGCCCAAGACAGAATACATTATCTGACATATTAGCTACTGGTCATTACTTCAAAAGAACAAAATGAACATTGATGAACATTCCACTCACCATTTCCTTCACCGTCCCCTTGTAGGACTCCACCTGAAAGACACAAGGAACAAAATTATCACTCTGAAGCATGACAGACACAGCACATTGGAGGGCAAAGAGTTTCAGTATGAAGGTCAAGGCAGACAAAGAGTATGGGACAAATAAGATGCAAGTTATCATAGATCACAGTTATACATTATTCAAAAATACTATACTCATGAGGTTGACAATATTACAAAACAACCTGCTAACAGTAATAATAATCAAAGGGAGCAGTGAATAAGAATAAACAACAATAGGTAACAAGAGTGATTAGGTATCTATACACCGTTCATATTGTTAAGCAAAAACATACAATGACTAACTCACAACAAGGATGGTATGAGCTGACTATATTAGCTTACTGGTTTAACAACATTTCTTAACATTTAGTCCTGGTAGAGGTGAGGTTATTTACTAAGGAGTCTGTAACATGAATGAGGGTTTTGTGACAGGACCCCAAGGCAGTGTGGGCCTCCTCACCTCTAATGACAATATCAGTATAAGAATTCCAGGAGTAATTAACTAAAGACCACAGCATTGTCCTCACCTGTCTTCATATTCTTCACTTGAAAGTTATAATGTTAAAGGGGTCCAGTATCGTTATCTAATGGTGTTGTGTTGCATCCTTATCTAATGGTGTTGTGTTGCATCCTTATCTAATGGTGTTGTGTTGCATCCTTATCTAATGGTGTTGTGTTGCATCTTTACCTAATGGTGTTGTGTTGCATCCTTATCTAATGGTGTTGTTGTATCCTTATCTAATGGTGTTGTGTTGCATCCTTATCTAATGGTGTTGTGTTGCATCCTTATCTAATGGTGTTGTGTTGCATCCTTATCTAATGGTGTTGTGTTGCATCCTTATTTAATGGTGTTGTGTTGCATCCTTATCTAATGGTGTTGTGTTGCATCTTTACCTAATGGTGTTGTGTTGCATCCTTATCTAATGGTGTTGTGTTGCATCCTTATCTAATGGTGTTGTATTCTGATCTAATGCTGGTGTGTTGTATCCTTATCTATTGGTGTTGTGTTGCATCCTCATCTAATGGTGTGGTGTGGAGGTTCCTAAACTAATGGTGTGGTGTGGAGCTTCCTAAACTAATGGTGTTGTGTCCAGCATCCCATTTAATGGTGTTAAGAGTCTACCACCTTCCCTAATGGTGTTAAGGGTTCACTACACTCCCCTAATGGTGTTAAAGATCCATAACCCTTCCCTAATGGTGTTAAGAATCCACCTCACTTCCCTAATGGTGTACTATACTTCCATTATGGTGTTAATGGTCCAACACCCTTCCATTATGGTGTAAATGGTGCAACAGCCTCCCTTAAGTGTTAATGGTGCGGCACCCTTCCCTTAATGGTGTCTAGGCAAGGTAAGGCAGCATGGTTAGGTCACCCCGCCACACGCCTCACCCTAACCTACAACCACCTTACAATCACCCTAAACCAACACATTCAAAACTGACACTGTTTCATCACCCAAAACAACGATGCCTTGTCAATTTTTTTTTCAGCCATTAACGATGAGAGCCATTTCACACCCTCCCGTAGGCTAAAGGGTGATGTGTACACGCCTCACCCCTCACCTACACCTCCCTACACACATGCTACTATTACACACACTCGCCTGAGGTAAATATTCAGCCATGGCTAGAGGAAGACGGGCACTCGTAGTTTGTTTCTGTCTCCTTCCCTGCATTAGTGTAAAGACTCCTTGGGCAAGATTCAGACACCTTCACAAACCCTCTGTTATGGTATTCAATCCTTTATCCACCTCCAGTTTCCGCTAAATAAACACTAGTTGTAGAGGTTCGGATTCTATGTTATGTATGGATACTTGAACTTATTTTCCGAGCGGGCACGTGTTGGCCAGCGGTAAATTGAAGGGAAAAGTAATGCAGCTTTGTTTGTGTGAATTAACATGTATATTTTACTATCTCATAGGTGATTTTTGTTTAATCTTAGTTTGGGAAAGGTGGACGATATAGGATTGATAAATAATAGGATGTTTGTTGTATGATGTAATGATAAGATTTTCCTGTTCTTTATATGTATGATGTAATGCGTTGAGGTGATTGTAGGAATATGTTTTACTCGTCTTCCAACACACACACACACGTACACGTACACGCACACACACAAGCCGGTATGTGTGTGTGTGTGTGTGGTCAAATAGGTATACATGCTATGAACCCATATTTCGCTGCCTATTCTATACATTAGTTATGATTGCTTTATTAAAACTGTATGATTTAACAGGATCGCTAGAGGTGTGGTTCTTAAATATATGATCAATAGTTATCTGGGAATGTCGATCTGAGGGAGTTTATCAGTCAGCTGTTATATCCCGCCCGCTTCAAACATTCCTGATATCACTTATCTTGGTAGACATTATATGATATGACATTTGAGAAGGAACAAGTGAATATGAGAAGAAAAGGAAATTAGTGAAATATAAGAGGAAACTGTTATTTGTGGTTCGTTTTTCCTTCTGAAGAATAATAATTTCCCACATAAGGGGTTCCCAGCCATCTGTCCTAGTCTTTATGATGAGCTGTGAGGGACATGGAATACATAAAATTTTCTGTACATGTGTATAGAATCACCAAATGTGTTTCTGCAGGTGTCTACTGTATGGCGAAGTGATGAGGTGTTGCCAGTTTTCACTTTTCAGTCCATTTAAGAAACATATAGACTCAGGATGTTAGTTAATACTTCGTTAATATCAAACCTACTAACTTTGATAGTACACACTCCACAAAAAGAAAATCGAGTTGTAGAAACGGTTTGGATCTCCAGTATAATGTTGATGCTCTACTATTATAATATGAATAAATCCAATACACAGCAGATAATACCGGCGAGTCTGACTGAAGGTTCCTGCTCAGTCTTTGTTGAATGTGGCGCCAGATAATTTTAGTTGTCGAACGTAGTTAAATTTAGGTGGTGGCGTTGGCTCATCTGAGGGGAGAGGGAAGGTGTCAGTCTTGCTACTAGGAACACAGTGCAACAACCTACTCAAGTCTCCACCACGAGTTTCCTTCCTCATGTAGTTGATCACGTGTGTCTTTTCATACACAAAGGAGTCAGACAAGTAGTTGATGCAGTGAAGTGGATTAGATACTTAAAAACAACACACAAGAGGTAAGATTATAGTTTTCCTTTTATATATAATGAATAGTTCCATGTGTAGAAGTAATGTGGTATTGCGGTTAAGATTGACAATAATTGGCACTACCGAAAACTTTCCACCTGCCTACATAGTACCAATTACATTCCTTTTGATATGCACCATCGTGAGGATTATTGTCATGTCTCCTTACAGCCATGGCGGCGGCCTACGAGGAATTCTTGAGGAAGATGCAGGAAGGAATGATGATGAGGCCTGCTGGAGATGTGGCTGAAGGAGAGAAAAAGAAAACGGAACAGCCCTCGCCACCGTCATCACTTATAGATCAACAACAACAACAACAACAACAACAACAACAACAACAACAACAACAACAGCAACAACAACAACAACAGCAGCAGCAACAGGAACAGCAACAGGCAGTATCACCAACCTTCAAAGAACTGTATGACAACATATGTCAAGAAATTCGCTCCTCCGGCACTCTTGACACCGTGATGCAGGATTTCCAGGTAAGTCCATCACTGTAACGCAAGAATGGAATATTGACATCACGTCTCATCTCTTCTGATACACTTAATACCATTCCCTTATAGTGTTTATACAGGTGGAAGAATGTACAACAGCGTCCTCAGTACAGTAAAGCAAGTGAATTGAGTTTATTTTGTCTTTCCTCTCAGGTATTAACGACTGACCTGCAGCGTGTGACCTACGTCTCCCAGCGAAGTGAGGCTAGAGCACTGCAGCTTGAGGAGAAATACGCCAGAAAGAGTGAGGAAGAAGCAATCAGTTATGAGAAGGTCTACGACATGCTCATTCCCAACGAGGCCTCAGCATCTAAGGCTCTGGAGGTGATGAAGAAGTGTATCCAGAAGACACCGCCAGAGAACACCACTGCCCTCGCCATTAGGTACATGAAGAGAGGCTGGGCGTCGCTCCTCCTCGAGTTCTTTCCAGCAGCTGAGGTTGATGCTAAGATGAGCCTATCATTTAACTGTCCTGAAGAGTTGATGTGGAATTCCTATGAGATCTTAGGCTACTGCACGGCCCGTCTCCACGACTATAAAGCTGCGAATGCCCACTTCAATAAAGCACTAGAGAACCTACGAAAAGCCGCCGTGACCAACGAGGTGAAGGCAACAGTGGCATCGCGGATTATGGCAGTGTTCAAGACAGTCAAGGATAAAAAGAATAAGAAGAGTAATGCAGAGAAGCCCGACGAAGCCAAGAAAACATCGCCTCCCGCCCCTCAGTTAAGTTACGGCCCCAACAAGAAGTTCCCCTGCGCCTCCTCGGCCCTCAGCTTTGTGACCAGGGAAGGGAAAGGCCGCTGCACCGTCGCCAAGAAAGATATCAAACCTGGTGAGGAAAGAGATAGATGTAGTAGTCCTGTCACTAACAAAATTTTAGTTGGAAGAGGAACAATTGCATTCATTGACTATTCAAAAAAAAATTGCATAATGGCTTTTGGGAACGAAGGAAATCTGAATAATCATTAACTTATGAGCTTATTGAAATAATGACTTATCTTCTTACTGTGTGTGTGTGTGTGTGTGTGTGTGTGTGCGCGCGCGCAGGGGACGTGCTGATGGTGGAGTCCCCGTTTAGCACCATGATAAGTCCTGCCTTCGTGGAGACTCACTGCTTCCACTGCCTCACCCACGTCACCACACCCACGCCCTGTGCCTCCTGTGCCAAGGTTAGGAAAACACCCTCACTGTCTTTTTCACTATCACTATCTTATTCTTATAGTGTGTTTTTGTCATATTAAATGCTATGAAGCCGACCTAAACATACTAATCAATCGGTTCCCTACCTACCATGCTGTTTTTTCTATTATTTTTCTTTTAGTGTCTATTTCACCCTTTGTGTTCTTTCCTTCGTGTGCAATGAACCATGACTCCCCCGACAGGTGTGGTACTGTGGTGAATCCTGTCGGGACGCCTCATGGGCCAGTGTGCACCAAGCTGAGTGTCACGTGCTTGACTACCTGCTAGATGTCAATATTGGCAAGCTGGCTCTCCTCTCCTTCAGGTAAACAAGCTGACTTATGTGATGTCTGCATGAATTTTTTTTCTTTTTCTTAAACACGTCTCATTTCCTCAGTCACTTACATTCCAATGTCATTTCACTTTAGCTCAAAACATTGGGCTTCATCTGTTTTTTTTCATTATCATAATCATCATCATCATCATCATCATCATCATCATCATCATTATTCCGGCAATCACATTATCATGGTGATTCTACAGAGTGGTGACAACGGTGAAATGGCAGGGCCTGCAAGGGATGCGACAGAACATAGAGAATCTGGTAGAGACTGAAGCAAAAGTGAAGGATGAAGAGGAAAAAAATGAGATGGAGGAGGGAAGACCGGCCGAGTATCCCTTTGAGTGGCAAGGAAAGTACCGGTCTCAAGATTACCGCACCGTCCTCCACCTCACGTCCAACGCAGACAAGCGGGCCTTCGGGGACATGTTCAAACGATCTGTGACGGCGGTCTTCCTCGCCCACTGCTTGAAGATCTGTGGCTTCTTTGGCAGCCAAGAGGTGGAGGAAGATGACATGAACTTCGTGGCCAGTGTACTCTTGAGACACTTACAAGGAAGCTCCTGCAACGCATACGAGATCAGTGAACTGGAAGTGGAAGATGATGGTCTGAGTGGAGGCAAGTTCCAGGAGGTGGGTGGGGCGCTGTACACCACAATCTCCCTTACAAATCACTCATGTATTGCTAATGCTGCCCGTTACAGCGTGGGTGATAAGTGTGTGTTGAGAGCCTTAGTTCCCATCCCACGAGGCAGTGAAGTGCTAGATAACTACGGTTTCTTCTTTCATAGCACCACCGTTAACGAGCGGCAGGAAGTGCTGCTCAACCAATATAAGTTCACGTGTCAGTGTGAGGCTTGCACTGCTTTGTGGCCGCTGTACCCACATCATGTAGCAGAAATCCTCATCTTCCGCTGCCCTTCCCCCGGCTGCTACAGTCCCTGCTGCTACTCCACCAGCAGCCGCACTTCTTGTAACGTGTGCGGTAATAAGCAACAATACGCTAAGCTGGTGCAGGACATGGAAAAGCAGCTGAAACACTACAAGGAGCTGCTAGGTCAGGTTAAGAAGGGAAGTATCACCAATGCTTTGCCGCACCTCCTCTCTCATTCAAGCTTCATGACTCACCACGTCATTCAACCTGTAAAGCATTACACTGACCTGCAAGAAGTGATCAAGCGGTGCTACATCTTGCAGGGCAATGTATATAGGCCTTGCCAGGCAGCTGCTCCTGTCCAGGTGGAACAGCGAGCTGCACCGAGACTCAAATCCAGCAAAAGGGAGGTGGTGCTGCCCCGCTAGGCTCATCATACCAGTATCTTTCATCGGTCATCGACTCAAAACAAATTATATGATAAACTACCATAGACCATAATACGAATACTTACACGCTGTGGCTAGGTTAGTCCATCATATTATTTCTAGTCTCTTCTGTTGTTACAATAAACTGTTCCGCATATAATGTATCACTCCATTGGCCTCCATATCTTCTTATAAACTGAGCATTACTTGATCCAGCCTCTACAGAGCACCATGTCATCATACACACTACATGGTCCACGATTTCAATATTCTGTGATCAAAGCGGTAAAAAAATTATGGTTGAAATAAATTGAACCCACATTCCAATATTAACTCTCTCTCTCTCTCTCTCTCTCTCTCTCTCTCTCTCTCTCTCTCTCTCTCTCTCTCTCTCTCTCTCTCTCTCTCTCTCTCTCTCTCTCTCTCTCTCTCTCTCTTATTTTAACCCTCTCTCTCGTCGTGATACCACTGTGGTGACATGGAGGAAACTTTAACTTTATAATTGAAACCAGGAAAACAGTAATGTAATGAATGAAAGTAAAAGATAAGCAGGATGCGTAAGAAAACAAAACTGTAAAGGGGCGCCGTTATGAAGACTACGCCCATATCTTTAACTACTACTACTACACTACCACTACTATATATACTACCATTACTACTACATGCATAAACAAGATGCAGATAATAGTTTTATAGTGTAAAAAAAGTATTTGATAGGGAAATAACTACGTACAGCATAACCATAACATACAACATAATCGTAGTTATTTGTTCACGTAGTACCCAACAGAATAGAGAAAACAAAGATATAAAAAACTTACATTTTATTTTATTATTATAAGTTTTTCCTATTTGTTTGATGACTGGCTGTAACATAATCCTAGGGGAGGAGGCGGGTCTTAGGGCGTTGTGTTGCGTTGCGTTGCATTGCGTTAGTCACCTGTTCATCACCTGTTCATCAACCCAAATGCTAAGGTAAACAAACCTAAGTCTACTAACCAGTGCAAACCTGTACGCCGTCACAATCACCTGATACATAAGAACACAAGAATATAATGATAAGAAAATAATGATACCACCTCGTAATGAACCCTACAAGCATGTGACATAATGGAGATCGTGAAATGTAGCAGAAAAAGCTGTACACGTATTTACCAGTGAGGTGAGTGTATAGTGTTACCTTGTGATTAGGAATACTTATGTTTACCTGTGTTTATCTATGTTTACCTGTGAGATGAGTGTATGGTGTTACATTGTCATTATGAATACCTATGTTTACCTGTGGAATTAAGGTAAGGTAAGGTTGATGGTCACATGATGTTTACTGCGGGATTAGTTAATGTTTTAGCTATGTTTTATTTACCATACAGGATTGATGATCACTGCGGAATTAGTTAACTTTTGGTTTAGTAAGCATGTGTGATGTGTTTTTGTTCCCAGTGTGATTGTTGTGGTGATAAGTAATGGTTTGTAATGCTTAAATCACTCTTACAGTTCCATATAAAGACCATAAGGGAGATAATGACAGTTTATTACTGATACTTACTATATAAATTATCAAGTGTGTTTTGTGTTCTTATAACATCATATGCTGGTATTATTTTCATTGACATCTTTCAGACAATAAATTCTAACTTATTTCATTCTCAATGTTGTGAATAATGAACTTAATTAAAAAATGAAAAATTAATGTTATTTCAAGTTTTAAAAATTCAACACTTTTATGTTAGAGATCATTATAACCTAACCTCTCTGACACACTGTAGGCAGCTTATAACTGATGTATAATTTTGATAAATATTCCGCAGGACCTGAACAGACTGCCAACTCCTGCGTAATAATTATTAACTGCTTAACAAAGGTTTTACTAAAGTTAAAGACATCTTAATGAAGTTTAATAATGACAAGTTTCAATTTATTAACACGTATGTATGTGAATCATTAATCTATATTCTTTGTACAGGCTACCTAGTTGTGTTGGTGGTGTGGCGTGACGAGGGACTTGAGTCAAGATGTGTGGGGATCGCTGCCGTGTGCTGTGTGCTCAGTGGAGGCTGTGGATCAGGCCGCTGGTGTTTGTGCTGTATGGAAGCATCATCCTTGGCTTTATGCCCTACCTCATATACACTTTGGTAAGAAAAAAAAAAAAAAAGAGAGAAAAAGAAATTGAAGTGCTTAGAGATACAGCAGTCATACCGCATTGTCATCTGCTATTCCTATGGCCTGTGCCTTATTATTTACCTGGTAAAGCATCTTTCAAGTTATGTTAAGTTGATTATGTTATGTTAGGTTCGGTTAGGCTCGGTTATTGAAGCTTTTTACCCAAAAGTTAGTCATGTGCCGTATCTATAAGGGAGCACTATGAGGATACAGCATTCGTTAGGTTATGGTTAGATTAGGTTAGGTTTGGTTAGGTACGCTTTGGTTTGGTTAGGTTCAGTTATATAAGCTTTTTATATTTTATTACCCAAAAGTTAGGCACGTGCCGTATCTATAAGGGAGCACTTACAGGTAGGGCTGCCGTACCTGTAAGCACTGCCATGAAAAATCATTGATAGGTGTGGGGTGTCAATCAGTTAGTTTCCTGTCAGCCATATGAAGAAACTCCTAGCCAATAGTAAACTATTTTCCTTCATGTTAGTGCAATGCCTACTTTCCCATGTGTCAAGATATGTCATAATGTTAACTTTGATATTTGTTTCCAGATTCTACACGGTATGAATGGGTTTAAAATAGCATGGCTGATTGGTGGAATATTTGTGTTCATGGCCATCCCCATCACACTGTGGGAGATTGTGCAACACCTCATCAACTACACCAAACCCAAGCTGCAGAAACACATCATCAGGTGCGTGGCTGTCATCTTACTCTTCTTACTCTTACAAACTGTTCAGGAATATATTTATATTTTCAGATTGAATTTTTCGTTACTTCCCTGAATGAGGTGAAATTGTTATAATTTTATAGGTAATACAGAAGTGTTAATGATATTTATTTTTCTAATACTTTTCAGAGTTCTATGGATGGTGCCTGTGTATGCTCTCAATGCTGTAAGTATTCCATGCTGCATTTAGTAAAGTGTCCTACAGTCTTATTGCATATGCTCCTTTCTATAAACTGAAGTATGACCAGTTACCTGTGTTGAATGAAGCCAAACGTTTGTCAGGGGAGAGGAGGAGCTTCTTAATCAGTTATTCTTAACAGACTATAATATTTATTTATTTCATGTTGTTATTCAGTCTTCTTCATGTTATAATTTTGAAAGACAGGATCTCTTCTTGCATGGGTCAGTAGTAATCATAGAAGGCAATTCACCAAGCTGCATCTTCCTTTCTTGGGACAGTTTGTGGTGTACCAAATAATCACTTTGACGCCTGTACCATTAAACCTTTGGCCAGGTGATTGCCAGCCACGGTGAAAGGTTTAATGGCACGACCCTAAGAGTATAAGGGTCGTGCTATTAAACCTTTCACCAGGGCTGGCAATCGCCTAGCGAAAGGTTCAATAGTACGGGCGTCAGGCATATAATATGTTTTACTCCGTCATTCTTGTTAATTCTAAGTCTCTTCTTCGGCTCCCATTCTTCTGGGTCCATCTCATTAAACATATTTACCCTTCCACAAGCTGAGGTGCTGGAAGCTCATTTGTCATCAGCAGCATTTTCAAAGCCACATTCCCCTCTAAAGGTTCCCATATAAAGGAGAGGTGTGACAAATTACTTCAGGATACACTTCGATTGGCACATCATGCCCATATATTCCCATACATACTCGTCTAGTATTTTGACCTCTTCTAGCACACTCCCCATTCCCTTCATGACCCCTAACTTGCAGGTATACAGGCTGATGATGAGTGAGGCACAATGGAAACATGTGGGGGATGTGCTTCCAATGATTGCACCAGGTAACCTTTATGTACAAGTGCAAGAAGGTCTCGTCTAACATTATACCTCTCAACTAACATAACTGTACATAAGAACATAAGGAGTCTGCGTAAGGCTTGCACAAGGCAGCTCATGTTTATGTTATACCATCTTTCAGACTCATATTTATAACCTTATGAATCTTTCTATACCCTTCTTGCTTACTACCTGGCTGCTACTCCATTAGGAACCAATCCCTACCAATCTTATTATTGAATGTTTGTTTACCTAACATGAAACCATTGCTATGAATTATATATCATAAGAACCTTACCTGTATCTGCCTTGTTAATTTTGTTCATGTCGGACCATTGTACACCCTTGTTTTTATTTTATTGTTCTTGATTTTTTCCTCTTTGTTCTGTATCTTATCAGTACAGGAAGGAGTGAGAAGAACAATAGCCTTGGCTGTTCATTTGCATTATTCGTACAATTAGTAACTCTAAGTATGGATATTCTCATCAAAGAAAGCCCGTGAAATCACAAATTAACGCATGATTCAAGCTGTTTGGCGGGAGGCACTGGTGGTGTTGGATGCCAATGATTTTTCTATAGGTATCTGGCATCTTTTGATTGTAATATGCAGTGATTAATTTCATTCCTTCATTCTATTCTCTATTACCATCATAATTACTACCTTTCACTCAATTACATCCACAACTATTTAGATTTATATATATTTGAAGAGACTCAACCTTTTTCTATGTATTTTCAGTGGCTGGTGCTCGGTTTCCCCAACTTAGCCCCCTACTTGGACACTGCAAGGGAGTGTTATGAGGCTTATGTCATCTATAACTTCATGATGTTTCTGTTGAATTTCTTGGATGATGAAATGGACTTGGATGCCACAATGGAAAGCAAACCTCAAACCAGTCATTTCTTTCCCTTGTGTTGTCTCAAGCCTTGGCGCATGGGAAGGTGAGACCAACACTACTGTTTTATTCATTATTGTCTATTAATTTCCCTCTTAGTATATTTAATCTTAATACTACCACCATATTCCTTGCTGATAAAAAAAAGGCAACATAAAGAGACGGAGCAAGGGGTCTCAAAAGCCTCTCCTCTATATTCTCCTATGAAAAGACAGGGCCCAGAGGGGGAATAGAAAGTAAAGTCTCCCTGAATCCTAAATGCCTTGTCTTGGCTACCCCCTTTTAATGTGAATATAAACCAGGTATAGATATAGATAGATAGACTCTTATTCATTAATTTGCTCATATATGTTAGGGCTAGTTAACAGTACCAGAGATTTTGTGGTTAAGTTGTATCACCCTTTAAAATCCTATCTGAGTCTCCGTTCCTGCATGCACTTCACTAATCCGTGTGCCATTCCTTAGGGAGTTCATTCACCGGTGCAAACATGGTATTCTTCAGTACACCGTCTTCCACCTCATGACCACCTTAATTGCCTTCGTGTGTGGACAAGCTGGAGTGTATGAGGAAGGGAAGCTATCTCCTAAGAATGTGAGTGAAGCATTTAAACATAACCTCATTAATATATGTAATCATTATATACTTACTCATGAATATATGTTTCTTTTCTATTCATCTAGTCTTTAGAATGTCCTCAAAGGGATGTAATAGCTTTTCCTTAATGCTTAATATTCAACAAATCATCAAAATATTCAACACTTTTTATTTAAACTCTATATGGTACAAGGGAATAATAATAATAATAATAATGATACACTTTGAAATAATAATAATATTCAGTTAATCATGAGTTTCTTTCTTTTATTTTTTTTAGGCCTTTGTGTATCTGTTTGTGGTGAACAATCTGTCACAGTTTGTTGCCATGTACTGCCTTGTCCTCTTCTACAAAGCCATGAGAAGGGAGCTGGATCCTATGTCTCCACTCGCCAAGTTCCTCTGCATCAAAGCTGTTGTATTCTTCTCATTCTTGTAAGTCTTCTTCATATATCAATTTGTATAAGTATTTCTGTAGTTTATTTTATGATGTATATTATAGTTCAATCATCTTCAGGATTGTCATGGTGTAGGATAAAAATATGATATAGTATAATTTGTTTAAGATACATAGATGAGAGATGGAATAAAAGTCAAGGGTGTAGGTTTGAGTCCGTAAAGCTGTGTATGTGGCAGGTCATGTACTCGTATGTTCTGTGTCTGTGTGGGCTCAACGGGCGGCTATATACTAGTACGTCATTAGAATCTTGGCTTGATTTTGAATGTTTATATGTGTATCTGCAGTGAGTGTTTGTGTTTACAGTCAGGGTGTGGCCATCATGTTTCTGATGAAGGCACAGTTCATGCACGACATCTTCAAAATAAACACTGGAGACTCTGATGCAGATGAGGACTTGGAAAGGCAAGACTCAAGTATTATTCAGGTAAGTTATTCTGCTTCTATAATGGATTCTTTATCATAAAATTGATAACTACACAAAATTGAATATAATGAACAATCACTAGTCTATCGCTTAGATGCATAGACCTGTAATTATGAATCCTATTTTATTTTGTTCCTTAAATTTATCATTCCAGTACTTTATTTTCCATCTCATCACAACCATACTCAAGAAATACTTTTCCTGTTAATAACCATGTTTCTTCAAGTTAAACAGTTAGAAGAACCTTATAATCAACACTACAGTTCATAGGAGACTTATATTTTTTTTTGCAGAACTTCTTAATCTGCATTGAGATGTTCATAGCAGCAGTGGCCCATCACTATGCGTTCTCCTATAAATCTTACGTTGACGAGGAGTATGAGACGGGGAACTGCTGCCACACCTTCCTCCTCATCTGGGACATATCAGACGTGCGCTCAGACCTCCGAGAGCATGTTTATGTTGTCAGTGAGTATCCTCCATTCATTAATCTGTGTCTTGAAAGTATATGTATTTGTAAATGTTATGTTAGGTCTTGTAAGGAAGAAAGAGTGAATTATGGAGTGGTTGAGGTGAGAAACAACACATATAGGATGATGATGAGGTGTGTGTACGATACTAAAGACCAATGGAGAGTGGTAAGCAGGCAGTAGTTGTAAAGAATATATGTTTATCCTCAGGTGAAGGCATGAAGAGAAGACTAACCTCACGGGGGGCTGGCTGGCCGGGTGGAGCCTCCAGCATGGGTCACGGCAGCAATGGTGACGAACACACAAGACTCATTGACCCTCACTCACACTCCAGCCGACACTTCCACAACCGCCACCAGGAGGGAGGAAGCCACCGCTACATGTCCACGTCAGACTCTGAGCACGACATCATCATCCAGCAGGTTAGTTAGCTATCATGTATTGCAATTGTCTTACAACCAGTGATAATAAGCCATTAGATTCCTCTTTTTTTGGGGGTTGTGAGCAGCTTCATGTTCTCCCTCAGTACAGACTTAGAAGATTAGTCACATGTCTAACTTTTCCAAAACTAAGACACAGTTTTGTGCACTTTATTGACATGATCCAAGAGTATAATGTGGTCAGTCTGTATTATCCTAAAACAGGATTATCTTCTCTGGAGTTGACTTTTCTTTTAGTAGAGAATAATGGCTGTTGTATGACCATTACAGTTACTAACTATCCAATGCTTGCAGGGTGAGGAACCAGACCAAGATGACATCAAAGCCATCTGACACCCAAGTGCCCCTCGGCCCGGCACTGTGGTGTGAGGGTGAGGGAACATTCAGGGCAGGAGGTGCAGAGTGGTGAGGCGTGACGTAATGTAAAGAGTGCTGAGGCGTGACGTAATGTAAAGAGTGCTGAAGAGAATGTCATCCAAGCTGTATTGATGTTGAAGACTTGGGATAGTATAAGGCTTGGGGGGAGTTTGTGCAGGAGCTTGCTTGTAGCTTGTGTTCATGAGTACCTTATGAATATGTTTGAAACTATCCTTTATTAGTTGATAGCGTGTGTTCATTTATTTATAACTTCAGGAAAAGAGCCACAAAATATTAAGGTTTAGGCTTTATGTATTATTTGAGGTATGATGGGTTCTTAGATATATTACTGATTGATATTTGTTTCCATTTATATGAATTCATTTTGCATGTTTATTATATTTATTTAAATTTATATTGCTCTGTATTATGCCATTGCATATCACCCACTTAGCATTATAAGAAGCCTCTCTAAAGTATTCTCATTTGTGGTGCATTTCTGTAGCATAAATTCCATATTACAAATCTTATTTACATGTCTTGCTCATGTATATTTTCTTGCTTGATTAAGAAAAAAGTTTAATTATTTGTTCCTATTTATGCTTGCTGGAGGTGTACTCTACTACCATGTAAAGTCATCAAGTAAATCCTTTGTATCACCATTTGAGGCTTGGTGATACACTGATCTCAGTACCAAAGAAAATTTGCACTGTAATTATTAAGCATTTTTCAGTGTGGTGATAAGTGTAATACACTATTATGTATATATGGAGTTATAGAAGCAAAGAATTTAAAAGGGAAAATATAAATCGGGGTTTTGTTTCATGCAGGGATTAGATAAACTTGCTTGTAATGCGATTTCCCTTACACTTAATATATTGTATACTTACTTATTATGATAGAAGTAATGGTGATGAATGCTGTAATGAAAAAACAACCTCTATTTACAAAGGAAAGTGTGCTCGTAAGAGGCTGCCACTTGAACACTGTTAACCAATATTTGTAAAAAGTTCACAAAGTAATGGTGACATACTTTTGATGTAATCTAACTTATACTTGGGGTTAAGATATATATATTAACTTGATGTGGACAAGATTCAAGAGGTGAATCAATACATTTAGGGATTTATCAAAAGAAATAGCAGCAGCAGCAGCAGCAGCACACTCATAGACTCAAAATTTATGTATTTTTTGTTACAATTGAAGTCTAGTCAGAGGTAAGAGGAGGAGTATTGTGGAACGGGTGCCTTTGGTAGTATCTGCAGGACGGATCTAGAGTAACATAGCTGCCACTTATTGCTTGGTTGATGCTGTTGTGTATGGCTAGGCTAGATGTCTGGATTACACTTATTACGGTGTTCTAATTTATATGAATCCACTCATGATTAAAAAAAACAACTTTATTTATGCAAAAGTAGAAAGAAAAATGTTGCATATGAACCCTGATCCGACGTGTGATGCAATAGTGTGTGGCTCAAGGAACTGACGGGTGGCACATGTATGCATCAAGGTCATTCACACCTTAAATCAAAAATGTGCGGGCATTGTTTTGTGCATGACTAGTCAGCACTTATCAACATTTACAAAGATTGCTTCCTATCACTAATTCCTGTCCCAGTACACAATGCACAGGCAGGATGCTGGATGGAGTTGTTGTAATCTTATCCTAATCCCTCGCTACTATTGGCTCAATTGTGTTTTTTGTTTCATCATTCTAGACCAAGTATTTATGGAAATATAAATGTAAATAGAAGCCATTTCTTCTAAAACAAAAAGTATATTAAGACAATGATCCTTGCCAACATCCATGTCCCTTTGAGGTTAAACTCCATTTTAATCTATTGTAACACACAAAAATAGATTAATCAGGCAAGAAACTCAGCCATGTCACTTGTCCTGCTGTTTTGTGAGATTTATCCAACTAGAAATAATACGTATGGATTCTGATTGGTCTTCACGCCAGATTTATTTTCATAGTCATACACAACAGCCTTCCCGTCCCTTTATTCAGCACAACATGAGAAGTATTTCCTGCATTTATTCATCTATCATGTTGCTGTTTGTTTTGGTTCAGTTTAACCTGTTATGAAGATGCTGGTACCATGTGGCATTTCAACGAGACGGAGGAAGCATGATCAAAATTTTTTTATGTGATCCATTATAAATGTCACTACTCTGGTAAAAATTGACTACCTGGCTTCTGTTTCACATCAGTTTCTTCAGGATTCCTAGTCAAGGCAGCTTAGGTTCAACAGCACCAGTCAGACTACAACTTGCTTTAAGACTGTGAAAGCTGTGGAGTAAAAAGAAATTTCTATTAAGGGCATTTAGAGATTTATTCAAGTGTTCTGAAAATATTAAGATTCTTCTCTGGTCCTTAAGTCATGATGATCTATTGTGTGTTATGGTGAAATGAAAGTTGTTATTCACGTAGTGGTAATATAACATCATTTTATCCAGTCATGTGACCTGTGTTATTCATGTATTTGTTAGCTCTTATGATACATGCTTTGCTGGTCTTCATGGATAACAACTTAACATTTAACAGTAATATGAATCAGTAAATATATATTCTGTGTTAGCAGGAATTGACTTTATAATTGATTCTCATTTCCAATTGCATAATTTGTACATGTGTTAGTCCACAACAAAAAATGGACAAAGCTGTGCTCTTAATGTCTCTCTAAAATATATTTCTTGCATATTTTGATGCTTTGTTGTCTATTGATATTTTTTCTTTTCACATACTGGCATTTTCTTTCCTTGTATGATAGGACACTTTCAAAAGGGTAATTAGCTTATTTTTGTGCATATAATGAATATAAAGCACATCAGTGTACAAGATGCACCTCAAACTTGACACTTTGTGAATACTTTACACTTGCATGGGCATTACACTTTAATAGCTCATTAGCAACATCATAAAGCCTTTTATTTTCTGTAGCTAATGATCTTGATAGGTCTAGTAGGTCCCCAGAATGAAAAGTCTCCTTACTTTGGTCAAAGTGAGTGCTATGTAAGTTCAAGAATAGTATATCAACTACTGTATAGATTCATACTCCTTGTAGTACTAAGAATCAATTCCATAGTAAGTTTAGTAGAATTCCCAAAGTGTGTTTCTGACTAATTATTCCAGTATATAGTATATCATTGAAGCAAAAGATATCAGTCCAATGTTGACAGAAACATCCATTTATTTTTGTATATATAATAATCTCTATATTTTCGGAATCGTCAAAGTTATTGAGTTTTAATTACATCACAAATATGGCATCATGCATAAATAATTATTTATGAAATGCTCCTTTCATGTAGTGATTTTACTGCACTGGAAATAATGTTGAAAGTCCAATGAAGTATAATTACTTTGATATTAACATTAACACCCATGACATGTCAAACCAACAGTCTGACTAATTACATACACAAACATGCGGTAAGGGAGCATGTCAAACTGTAAACTAGTTGCTATATAGCATTACCTATGTGTTACACAGTACCATGTGTTCACCCAATCACCACACTCATAGCCAAGTAGCATCACCGCTGCCACCTGTGTCTGCCATTCCTGCAGTCTCCCACGTGTAACAAGGACTGCAACATTCTCCCACGGTTACACTTGTGTGCTATTGCCTGTGCCCATAATGTTGGAAAGTATGACAACTCTAGAAAGGATTAATAGTATTGGTAATGGTGGTGGTTGCATTATGCTGTGTCAAGTTCTGCAACAGTATTATCCATTATAAACACACCAAAATTAGAGTGCCAACAGGTATAGACCAAAGAAGATGTCGAATGAAGTTTTGAAAAGGGACACAAATATCATAGTATTTGACAGAAAGCTGTACATCACGGTGCTGCTTGTTGAACTGCTTTCATGTGAAAAGGCTGACTCTGTGAACATGGAATCTGCCTTCAAAACCATGATGAAAAGGAGGAAATAAATGCAGTGCTTGTTCAAAATAAAACAGTCAAGGCAGAAATGTTTTTAATCATCCACTACTTATCCATTACTCAGGGCACATAACAACATTCCATTTCTAAGGATGTAGGTAATTAAGAGTTAAGAAATATAGAATTTTTCAAGACTGGGAGGATTTTCTTTACTTCTTTGAAAAATGGTATATTTGACCACCTATTTGGAAACGTCTCAGATGTACTATCAAGTATTATTACATTGAATAGTGTGCTTAGGTTGTATAAAGTGAACAGGTGCTAAAATTGTTAGAATCAGAAATATGTATTAAACTTCATACACATGCTGCCTCTGACCCATGCCTTCATCATTCAAGTTATTCAGTGATTTTGAAGAAAGGAAAGTGCATGTTTTGGACTCATAATTCTGGGAAATATTTAAATGCATGTATATAAGGCGCTGTTCTCTGACTGAGGATTTCCATATAAGTGATATTGGAGGTGTTATTGAAAAGTACAGTACGCATTAGTCACTTAAATAAAGAAGTATTAAATTAACATACTATTTAATCAAGTAAATCACCCTATGACAATTCTTTTTCATTTCATTTGCACCGTTAAAAAGACGAAGCGCATCAAGTTCATGTAGTGGCCGCCAGGGGACAGAGGCCGACCCACTCGCTTAGTGGTGCTGTAATGGTGCAAGGGAGTAGACGTGTTACTCTTGCTCCCGGTTTTTCTTCCTTACCTCTGGGATTTTTGTGAATACAGCAACGCAATTTGAAACAGTGACCAGAAGGGATGGATTATGCAGCACCGTGTATGGGGGTCGCACACCAGGCCTTCGGGTAAACTAAGGTGAGTGAATGAGGCACAATTGCATATGGTGAGTGTCAGGTTACCACATATTTTTTTTCCCCCTCTTTAAGCCTCACACATCACCCATTACCCATTAACCACACGCATCACCCATTAACCTAATATACAACCCTCAAAACAAAAGCATATCACCCATTAATTTCAGACATCACCCATTAACTACACATCACCCATTAACCACACATCACCCATTAGCCTTACACATCACCCATTAACCACACATCACCCATTAACTTAACACATCACCCATTAGCCTTACACATCACCCATTAACTTAACACATCACCCATTAACTTAACACATCACCCATTAGCCTTACATATCACCCATTAACTTAACACATCACCCATTAACTTAACACATCACCCATTAGCCTTACACATCACCCATTAACTTAACACATCACCCATTAACCACACACACATCACCCATTAATCACACATCACCCATTAACATCACACATCACCCATTAACCACACACACACATCACCCATTAACCACACACACACATCACCCATTAACCACACATCACCCATTAACCACATACACACCACCCATTAACCACATACACATCACCCATTAACCACATACACACATCACCCATTAACCACACATCACCCATAACCACACACACATCACCCATTAACCACACACACACACATCACCCATCACACACACACATCACCCATTAACCACACACACACATCACCCATTAACCACACACACACATCACCCATTAACCACACACACACACACACACACCACACACACACACACACACACATCACCCATTAACCCACCCACACCCACACACACACACACACACATCACCCATTAACCACACACACACACATCACCCATTAACCACACACACACACACCCATACCACACACACACATCACCCATTAACCACACACACACACACACACACACACCACACACACACACACACACACACACACACTACACATATACCACATACATCACCCATTAACCACACACACATACACACACACATCACCCATTAATCACACACACATCACCCATTAACCCCACACACACACATTACCCATTAACCACACACACACACACACACACACACACACATCACCCATTAACCACACACACACACACACATCACCCATTAACCACACACACACACACATCACCCATTAACCACACACACACACACATCACATCACCCATTAACCACACACACACACATACATCACCCATTAACCACACACACATCACCCATTAACCACACACACACACACACACATCACCCATTAACCACACACACACACACACATTACCCACACACATCACCCATTATTATTATTATTATTACTATCATTATTATCATTACTATTATTATTCCACCACAGAACAAAAGCACATCATCCTAGGCCTATTGGAGGGGATGTAAGGCTCAGTTTTGATAATCTCAACCCACGAGTTTTATTTTTTATTTAATTTTTTATTTATTTATTTATTTTTTTTTGTCTGTCAGAAGCGAATGTTGGGTGTATAAAAAAAAGGTCATTATTCTTGTTATTATTATATTTATTTATCTATTTTTTCTCACCAGTTCTGATCTTTATTTAATTAATTTATTATTATTATTTTTTTTTATTTCTCTTGGAAGCGAAAGTAAGAAAGAGAAAACGAGTTGATATAATTAAAAAGAAATTTTCATAAGTGCATCAATTAGTTTCTTTTCACTAATTACAAGGGAAAAGATAATTAAGATAACAGGTTAATACTACTTATGGTTATCAGTATATCGTAGTATAAGGTAGATTTTTATAATTAATTACCTACTTCATATTCTATCTCAGTGTGATTGGCGCAGGTGTGTATGTACGTGTATGTGTGTGCGTATGTGCGTGTGTGTGTGTGTGTGTGGGATGTGTTCACCTTTACCCTTATTACCACCTGTCCATAGAGGGGAAAAAATAGTTAACTTATTTATGTATTACTAATTGATGGATACTTATTAAAGAAAACAAAAGAAAATCTGGGAATATTCTTGGTCATCTGTCTCTCTCATTGTGTTCTTTGTGCCATAGAAATTATACTTTAAATGGATCTAATTGCTTTGTTTAATTGCTGTAGGGTAGTTTTGGGGTGCAGAGGGAGACAGGTATGGAGATGATAGGGGCGGGTGGGTGGGGAGCCTAAATTTTTATCATATTTGTTATCTTAATTGTTATCTAAGTGTAATTTCAACATTGTCTAATCTAACTATAACCTTATTTTTATCTTATTTCAACTTCATTATAATCTAAGTGTAATTTCAACATTGTCTTATCTAACTACAACCTTATTTTTATCTTATTTTAACTTAATTATTATCTAAGTCTAATTTCAACATAGTCTAATCTATTGCCAAGCTTATTTTAACCTGAAATTTACCTTATATTAACCTAAGTTCCCAGTCCTCTTGATACACCTTTGCTCACCTGTCTGTCTGTCTGTCTGCCTCACCTGGATGACCTTTCCCTAGGAGTCATGTGTACGAATACTAGCAAAGAGGTGCTGGAAAAGGTCTGCAACTACTAATGCACTGACCTTATGAAAATGACTGTAAAATAAATAGATAGAACAAGAGAATGATGGTGAAATGCATGCTAAGTTACTGAAAGAATCGCGTCATAGTACTCGTATAACTTAAATCCAGCGCTGACTTGAAGAGGATAATTTAATCTAACTTAATAACCGATACAAGCGAAGAATTCTAGCTGCCATTAACATAGAGTGAGAAGAAGCGTTCCCACATTCTAGAGAGCAGTGAGAAAAGTGCTTCCGACATTTTAAAAAGCAGCGAGTGTGTTCTATTTTACACGTATAGCCTTTAGCTCTTATATCAAAACCACATTGAAACAGTCTTTAAGAATCTAAATCTTCCCCGTACGTTACCTTCCAGCAATTTCCAGATTCAGGTAAAGCGTTACGGCACAATTACATACCAATACTTCACCATGTTGTGATGTAACCGTCTGCCTTGAACTGAATGTATATCAATGTGTTTAGACTCTGGAAATCATCAAGAGGCTCCATGACTTGGGTGTTTATGGTCCAGCGTCTCTGAATAGACTCGAGGAACCGGAAATTCTCAATAAATCTTAAACTACACACAGAAGGGAATATACGGTACACACAAATAAAAGTACTCGGGAAAGCAATGTACACACAAATATAGGTACTCGATAAGGGAATGTACTTACCCTATATAGAGAGGAATAAGAAAAGAGCCTTAGATAACTATAGATTTGAGTGTATTCTAGACCACACCACCTTGTATCTAGACAATGTTAGCTCTGTTGGTGATATTAAACAAAGGACTCTATGGTCACTCCAAGGTTAGGTTCACACACACACACACACACACACACACACACACACACACACACACACACACACACACACACACACACACACACACACGTACATCAGTATTAGTGAGTCATATAGATAATACAAACTTGAAACTTGTACAGATGATGAGTCAACCTAACCACCTGTTCAATCATAGCAAACCACATTAGTTAGTATTCATTGTTAAACCTCCCAAAGATTACCACACTGTAAACATGATTAAATTCCCTTTGATAAGAAGCAGGCAGGTGTTGCATAAATGTATTAGGAGAACTAGTCTTTACTGTTACATACACCTTAAGGTCTAGAAAAAATGTAAAAGAAATTTGGTGTTAAAATTGATATCTTGAGCAAGGAAATGTATATATAGAATCAAAGGTAAGACGAGGAGTGAAGCCTTGAGCCATCCCACTATCTGTACCTTAAATCTAACTAAGCTGATGATCAAATACTTCATTCAGAACTCTTATCTATCAACAATTACCTGATCCAACTCAATGCTGTATTTACTTAACTTAGCTACATCACCTTTCCCTTCCCTTTACCTTCATGAACAGATCCAATGCTTTCTTATTTTCCTTACTGGGTGTCTTACCTTACCTAGCTGACCTTTCCCAGATGTGCATTAGCCATGTTATCATTGGTGTTCAGAAGGGAAAGGTTCAATACTATCACTATCACTGCGTCACCTTTACAAACACTAAACTATTTGTGAGGATATACATGGAGTGAACCAAAATGTGCAGTTATGTTGCTCATGTGTAGGTAAAAACCGTTATATTTACTTATGATGATAATAAAAGATTGCATCATAAGTTATATCTGAATGTAGATTTGTACATCCTTAAGTATGTCTCAATGTCTTAAAGAAGATGATAATTTCCTATTAGTCACAAGTATATCATTTCCTGCATTGTAGATAGCAGAATACATGTACAGTTTTGTATATATATGTTTCCTTATACAAACATTGGATGAATAATATACATACAGTCTGTCTTTCATATAAAACAAATCGAGTGTGTCAAGCCTCTCAAAGTAATGCATCTATCAAGGCCAAACCCATTTTTTTTTGTCCATCTGAACTTTGCAACAACAATCTCAAGTCCTGAACATAACCGTAATTCCAAAGCACTGAGACATATTCTAAAATCAGTCTTATGTGTGTGATGAACATATATTTTGTAAACTCAGAACAACATACTAATTGTTTTGTTTATGTTGATAGTATATATTGGTATAATTTGATGTTCCTTATAATGTGTTAGATTGAGTAGATGAGTTCTGTTCATTGTTAGTACTGGAACCTGACACACCAGAGATAGGAGAGGGGGGGAACTAAAATCTAATTACTCTTACACTCAATGAATTGGCTCATGTTACAATCTTACCTAACTTTGGGTTGAAATAGTTCTTTGTGCTAACGGAAAGGATGCATCTCTATCAGTATTCTTGTATCCATTACCATGATTAGTATACATGTTTTGATTACATTACCACACATCCTTCTCACCACTGGTGTTAATCCTACCTAGCCTTAGCCTCTCACAGCAAGCCTTATAGGGAAGGTCTTTCAGTTCAGGGTCTATCCTCCTCATTCTTCCCTTAACTCTCTCATTGTCCTTCAAATATCGTGACCAACATTGAACAGTATATTCCAAGTTTGGTTTGACAGTGGAATGATAGAGTTTGCACATGTCTAAATTCATCTGAGTAAAATTTCTCATTGGAATATTGATAGCTATGGCCTAAAGCTTGTATATGTTTAAGATCCTTGGAAATTACAAAGGCCTTCTGTTATTCCTCCTTGTGTTTGCATACGTATACTGATATCTACTGATCTACTGCCTTAGTTAACCTCTTCAAATACTCCTTCAGATTAGTCACAGTTAACAGTAGCCCATGAATATACATACTACCTATTTGATTATTATATTGTTTGCTGCTAAGTGATCTGTTATCTGACTTAATTTGAATATGAGATAGATGAAAGGGAAGCTTATCTGGTAACTGTGATAGAAGGGATAGATGGGAGGCTGTGGGAGGAGGAAGGTTAAGTTAAGGTTGTGTGTGTGTGTGTGTGTGTGTGTGTGTGTGATTCTCCATTCTTCCAGTTAGGTATATGAGTATCTAGTTATTTTTTCCTCTCTGATCTTATATTTAGATCCTGGAATACATAGAGAAGTGTTTGATGTGATATGCAATCCTAAGTATACATTCATGCTAGTTTATTGTTTGTAGGCATTACAGCTAGTATTTAACCACTGTAATGTTGGTCGTGTTCAGCCGTAACACCTCAACGTAGACTCAGACCTCCAATTTTATACACACACACACACTTTTTACTTGCATCTTCTTTATCCCATTCTTTCCCTCTACACACACACACACACACGAGTAACAGCACCAGCATTAGTTAGAGTGGGAATTATCAGTGTAACATTGCTGTACGGAAGACTCAATAATTGAAATAGTCCTTTGCTCAACCCATCGATGCTTGTGATGTGTTCTGTTGCACTTGATATTGACTTGACATGTGCTGCAGGGAAATGGGAAGGTGACGGTAATCTCATGGTGTGTCGGGTGTTCGGTCTCCACACTGGGAAAGATAGAAAATTTGTAGTAACTATGTTTGAATAATTATCGTTACTTTTATCCTCGTCTTGTAAATGAATTGAGCAAGTAACAGTCACCACCACCAGTACTGTGCAGCGATGAAATTATTTGTGTGACGCGCCTGTCATGCACTGTCCTCATGAATCGTGTTGTGTGAAGCTGCAAACAAAATATAATGTACTATAGTGTGTCTGTATAGGAAACCCCCGTGTGTACTAATTGTTTGTCATGTGATCCTTTTGATGCTACTGTACACACTCCTGATGTACTGACTGTAATTATAGTAGTAATAGTAGTGATAATTGTACTAGTTGTAATTATAGTAAGTAGTAGTTGTAATTGTAAGGTTAGGTTAGGTTAGGTTAGGTGTACATATCACATGCACAAGCTGGCCACATCACTACTGAGCAAAATACAAAGAATATTTCGCTTATTATTATTATTGTTTACTGTTGAGGTGATCAGGTCTTCTCGCATAAATTGTTTACCTTAATGTGTAATACAATACGGAAGAACTTAACTTATTATTATTATTATTATTATTCATATCTACAGTTAAGGTGATCAGGTCCTGTCGTATATACTGTTTAGCTTAACGTGTAATTTCAATGCGAGTGAAAGTTATAGAGATGCCGGGGTGAATTCTGGCAAGTAATAGTGGAGTTGTAACATCAAAGTATAACAGACTTGTATAGACTAAGACTGTGTTGTGTTGTCGCCATACCCGGTTCTATCAAACTTTCTAATCATGGCTGGACCTTACTCCCAACATTTTCCATTTATTTCAACCATCATTTTTAACTATCATTGTCTCTTATTTGGGAAGGTCTGAACGTGTTGTCTTTTATTAGTTGCATTGGAATCCACCTGTGTCCTTCCCCTCATCGTCCCTTATTAAGAATACTGTGTTCACTTTTTTACAGTTCCCTTATTGACTTCAACATAATAAGAGCATGACTTTCTCTCTCTCTCTCTCTCTCTCTCTCTCTCTCTCTCTCTCTCTCTCTCTCTCTCTCTCTCTCTCTCTCTCTCTCTCTCTCTCTCTCTCTCTCTTTGCTGGGTGACAATTTGACACCTGCTTTACCTGTACATAATTAGATGCTGCTCTTTGTATCTCACCTGATTTCTTTAACTATATTTTTTGTTTATATATATTTTTTTGATTGGGTAACTGAACTACATCTGTGTGCTAATGACCCTGTGGACTCATTAGTATCAATTATATTCATCTAAGTGATTTAATAGTTAGTTATATTTATCAGTAGTAATAATAATAATGATGATGATGATGATGATGGTGTGTCAAACAAACTAACACAAAACTCTCTAAGGAAATTGGAAAGTATCGTATCTCAGTATAGTTTTGAAAGTTGGTTCATTGTGGGAAAAAAAAATATTATACACACACACACACACATATATTGTCCTATCCCTATTCTCTCTCTCTCTCTCTCTCTCTCTCTCTCTCTCTCTCTCTCTCTCTCTCTCTCCTCTCTCTCTCTCTCTCTCTCTCTCTCCCCTCTGTACCCCCCCCCACCCTTTACTGATAACAAACTCCAATTACCTGGGGCGGCACGGTGGATAAAAATGAGGTGACGTCACTTATCACCGTCGCCTTTTGATATTAAAAAGCAACGATTAAGGGAACACTCCGAGGGGATTTAAAGGAAAGGTGATGTCACGCAGACCCCGGAAGGTGAGGGGAGGGGAGGGGAGGTTAAGGTGGATTGGGTTAGGTGAGGTTTGGTTAAGGTTAGGTAAAGTAAGGTAAGGTTAGGTTTGGTCTGGTAGAGTTATGTTAGATTTGGTTTGGTTAGGTTAGGTCTGGTTAGGTTAGGTCTGGTTAGGTTAGGTCTGGTTAGATTAGGTCTGGTTAGGTTAGGTTTGGTTTGGTTTAGGTAAGGTGAGATTGAGAGGAAGGAAAGAAGGAATACAGTGTAAGAAATTAAGTTTATAGTGTGTTGTGTATAGGAATGAAGTGGAAAGGCACGTATACATAAGTGAAAGTGTAAATAAATGAATGAGTGGATATGCAGTAAATAACGAGGGAGAAAATAGAATGAATGACTTGATGAAGGAATAAAGATAGATACACACAAGAAGAAGAAGAGGAGGAGGAGGAGGATAGGTAGTTATTATATGCTAGTAGTTAGTGGAAGGCCAGTCACGTGATTCACACCTTAACTACATAGAATCAGGGCCGGGTAAAGGAGAGGAGAGAGAAGAGAGGAGAGCGTGTGGAGGGTAGAAAAGTGAGAGGTGAACGGAGGAGAGGAGGGAGGGAGTGTGGTGATGACAGTAACATTTGATATTCAAGAAGATGTGGTGTAGTGGCGGTGGTGTTGACGTTCTTAGGTAAGATAACGGTGTTGCATCATATCCTTAGTTCTGACCGCCCACTACTACTACTATCACTACTACTACTACTACTACTACTACTACTACTACTACTATTATTATACATCCTCCACCTCTCCTATCATTCCTAGCTATCACTGTACACTTCCTATTACCATTGTGCAGGATATTTTTTTTCTCTCTCTCTCTCTCTCTCTCTCTCTCTCTCTCTCTCTCTCTCTCTCTCTCTCTCTCTCTCTCTCTCTCTCTCTCTCTCTCTCTCTCTCTCCATGAATCTGTTATTATTCTTTATTATATATTATCACCATCATTGTTATTGTTCACTATTTTTTTTTCTCTGTTCACACCTGTTTATCAATGTTTATTTATTTATTTTTTTATCATTATTATTATTATCATTATTATCATTGTGTGGATAGCTTTGGCCCTGGGCGGCGGCGGCTGGCTAACTGATGGCCGGCCTCACGTGGGGGGGTGGTAGCCTCGGGGCACTGATAAAACAGATAAAAGACAAGTGTTTAAGTAGCATTCACGGACAGATTTGAGGGTCAGTGGTCCACGTGGCTGTGTCGTGTGCACCATTATACTGCATACCTAACCTCCTGTGTGTGTGTGTGTGTGTGTGTGGTGGGGGGGGAGGTAAGGTGTGTGCTGTTGACCTTACTGTGTGTTGTGTTGTGCTGTCTCATGTGTCCTGGATGGTATACTAATGTTAAGGTGTTAGTGTGTGTGTGTGTGTGTGTGTGTGTGGGGGGTGAGGGGTAAGATGTGCTGTTGACCTTAATGTGATGTGTGCTGTTGTGTTGTGTCTCTCATGTGCTCTGGGTGTTATAGTGTAAGTGTAATATTATAGTTTGTTTAAGATTCAGTGATGGTGATGATGTTAATGTATTAGTGTGAGGTTGGAATGAACAGGTAACAAGGTAGGTAGCTAGATCTATATACACACACACACACACACACACCTGACCTTAATCCGATCATTGCAAAGAGAGAAGAGGTAAACGTGATTGTTTTGTTTTGTTTCCTTGTTTCCTTGCTCTCACTCCCGCCCGTGACTCTTGATCCTTTGTGTTCGATTCTCTCTATCTCTGTTTCCCTCACTCTCACATACACATACATACACGTATACATACACACACACACACACTTCCCTCGCTCCTCAACAAACTGGCATCAAAGGGAATATTGTGTCAGTGAATGGTCAAATACCAGCAAACAGCATGAAGAGGAGGAGGAGGAGGAGGAGGGAAGAGGAGGAGGAGGAGGAGGAAGGGTAATGGTCTATCCCTGACGATGTAAAAACAGGGCAAAGCACATAGTCGGTGAAGATTGAGTGTGTGTGTGTGTGTGTGTGTGTGTGCTTCCTGGGAGAGTTGCCTGGGCGACGGGCCGGGTGTGTGTCTGTGTGTGTGTATGTAAGTGTGTGTGTGAGTGAATTAAGTTCTCTTCTTCGCTGATTATTAACTGACAGGCAGCCTAACCATTCTCTCTCTCTCTCTCTCTCTCTCTCTCTCTCTCTCTCTCTCTCTCTCTCTCTCTCTCTCTCTCTCTCTCTCTCTCTCTCTCTTTAACTAGTTTTTTTTTTGTCTCTACACACACACAATTTTTCATGCATGTAGTGAGGACTATGCGGGTCTCTCTCTCTCTCTCTCTCTCTCTCTTCTCTCTCTCTCTCTCTCTCTCTCTCTCTCTCTCTCTCTCTCTCTCTCTCTCTCTCTCTCTCTCTCTCTCCGCTCGGGGCGTGATGTTCTAGCGTCGGCCCGACCAAAGATTTTTATTTAATTTTTTTTTCTTGATGTGAAGCGAAAGTGAGGGTGTGATGTGTTGTTTGTATGCTTGTTTGTTATCATTCCGCCGTGCTGAGAGAGAGAGAGAGAGAGAGAGAGAATTTATTGGTTTATATTTGTGGTTTTATCCTGTTGATCTTTTATTTTTATAGTCATATTCACCCTCCTCCTCCTCCTCCTCCTCCTCCTCCTCCTCCTCCTCCTCCTCCTCCTCCTCCTCCTCCTCCTCCTCTTCCTCCTCCTCCTCCTCCTCTTCCTCTTTCACTCTACGTACAGTAACCTTCGATACCAATTGAGAACTCACCTTTAAAGTTTCACCTCAGTTTTTTCTTCATTGGTGGTGCTGGTGCTAGTGGTGCAACTGCTGCTACTACTACTACTACTACTACTACTACTACTACTACTACTACTACTACTACTACTACTACTACTACTATTACTACTACTACTACTACTATTACCTTTACCACTACCACCAAGAAAGTATTGAAGGAGGGAGGGAGGGAGGTAGGGAAGAAGACGGTAATGGAAGGAGGGAGGGAAGATTGGAGAGCTATAAGAAGCTAGAAGGGAATTTCATCAGAAGATAAACCATTTCATATGTAACCTTGACACAGTTTACCTCCACTATGTATATGTGTACGTGTGTGTATGTGTATGTATGTGTGTATGTGTGTGTGTGTGTGTGTGTTGGTGTTTTCCGTACATACCACTAACCGGTCATCTTGTTTCCCCTCCCCAGGCCCGGCGACACACACAGAGACGATGAACACGCGTTGCGACCCACCCCAGCATCCTCCTAGCCCCACCACGTGAGACAGGCGGCGCGAGTGTTACCGGCCAGTGGTGGAGCCAGTGGTGGTGGTGGCGGCTTCTGGTGGAGTAGGAGGAGGAGGAGGAGGAGGGGGAGGAGGTAGAGAAGGAGGAGGAGGTGGAGGAGGAGGAGGAGGAGGAGGAGTAGTCGTAGTGGAGTGTTTGTAGTGGCTTTAAGACCACCTGTGTATAGTGTAGTGGTGTAGTGTGGTGTAGGTGCCACGATGCGGGAGTTCAAGGTCGTGGTACTAGGGTCGGGCGGCGTGGGGAAGTCCGCCCTGACGGTGCAGTTCGTCTCCGGGTGTTTCATGGAGAAATATGACCCTACTATAGAGGACTTTTATAGGAAGGAGATCGAAGTGGACACCTCGCCCTGTGTCCTGGAGATCCTGGACACAGCTGGCACGGAGCAGTTCGCCTCCATGCGTGATCTGTACATCCGTAATGGGCAAGGGTTCGTGGTGGTGTATTCCATGACCAACCACCAGACCTTCCAAGACATCAAGGGCATGAAGGAACAGATCACACGTGTTAAGAATACTGATAGAGTGCCGATCCTCCTCGTAGCCAATAAGGTGAGTGTACGGTTGTGTTATGTTATGTCTCCTTGTACTCATTTCACTCACTCAGTTTCCTTTCCTTGTATTCATTTCACTCACTCAATTTCCTTTCCTTGTATTCATTTCACTCACTCACTCACTCACTATTCAGTTCACCTTACCTTACCTCACTCCATCAACCTCATTTCTGTGTACTTATCAGTCTTCTCACACCTGTCACGCGACCTGCCACTGCACGCAACGGTTATTTTATGTTCTTGTTTTATCAATGTCAATGTTGGGTGATTTGTGGTGTGTGTGTGTGTGTGTGCGTGTGTGCGTCCGTGCGTGCGGAAGACCATCAACAAAGTTTACTGTTAATTAATAGTTATCATTATGTTCCAATTGAGAGACTTCATTTATTTGAAAGACACTAAACAATTTAAATGAAAAAAAAATATTGATGTAGCTTGAACACTGAAATACAAGAGATCAATTTTGCTGAAGAACTTATTGTCGATGAAAAATAGAAGACATTACATACGTCAATTCTTCCTGACGCTTATGTGAATTTATTTAAGGTAAGATTTAAGGTAAGATACATATATATTTATGCTTTGTGGGTAGAATATTCATCCTAGAATTTGTACATAGTGGTGTTAGGAGCTTAGTGATGTGAGAGGAAGTGGTCCCGCCTGCTTACGTAGAAAAATCATTATTATGACGTTAGTGGACAGTTTAATATAGACAAAAATATGATGGCATTAAGGATACGGCTCCCCCCCACCTCTCTCTCTCTCTCTCTCTCTCTCTCTCTCTCTCTCTCTCTCTCTCTCTCTCTCTCTCTCTCTCTCTCTCTCTCCTCCCTCCTCCTCCTCCTCCTCCTCCTGGTTTATATCTCCTCCACCACTAACACTTGTTGCTCCCGTACGACTCTTCCCTCCCCCTCCCCCTCCACCTTCCACCCCTTCCCTCCCCCTTCCACCCCTTCCATCCCCCTCCCCCTTACCTTCCTCGCTCGCTGGCTCACCTCCCCCCTCCCCCCCCCCTCTCTCTCTCTCTCTCTCTCTCTCTCTCTCTCTCTCTCTCTCTCTCTTTCTAAGGACATTTTTGGCTTGATTTTTAATGGGGTATAATTGTTTCGTTTGTTTTAATGGGTATTTTAAGGGAGGTGTGCTGGGAATATCTGTATTATTGAAGGATTTTGGTGTGTGTGTTTGTGTGTGTGTGTGTGTATGTGTGTGTATGTGTATGTGTGTGTGTGCTGGAAGCTTAACAAGACTATCCTTGAAGCTATTTTATTAAGCTAGCTCTCTCTCTCTCTCTCTCTCTCTCTCTCTCTCTCTCTCTCTCTCTCTCTCTCTCTCTCTCTCTCTCTCTCTCTCTGTCTGTCTGTCTGTCTGTCTCTCTCTCTCACTCTCACTGGGTCACATCAGGCAGCGTTGGATACACAAGTGACCTTATTTTTTCCGCCCCGACACCCAAAGGTGAAAGGTCACTGATTACTGCGTGGGGAGAGAGAGAGAGAGAGAGAGAGAGAGAGAGAGAGAGAGAGAGAGAGAGAGAGAGAGAGTGAGTGAGTGAGAGAGTAGTTCCGTTAAAGATAGGGGGATGGAAAGTGCATCTGAAGATATTGAAGTGTGTGTGTGTGTGTGTGTGTGTGTGTGTATGTGTCCTTCGCGGGTGCCGTTATCAGGATTGGGGGGCGGGTGAGGGGGGGGGGAAAGGAGAGTGTGTGGCGTAGCAAAGAATTCTGTCAACACACTCATGTTATGGACAACACATGACACATTCCTCCTCCTCCTCCTCTTCCTAGATATCTCACTTCAACAATTTCCCTTTCCTCTACCCTTAATCATTCTCTCTCTCTCTCTCTCTCTCTCTCTCTCTCTCTCTCTCTCTCTCTCTCTCTCTCTCTCTCTCTCTCTCTAATTTGACACAATTTGCACCAGTTGTGACTCGACTTACCTGTCCCATTACGGCTGCGTGTGTGTGTGTGTGTGTGTGTGTGTGTGTGTGTGTGTGTGTGTGTTTTGAGGGTCAGGTGTCAAGGAAAGGAAGTAGTTACCTGAGATTTAATCAACTCACCTGTTGGTCTTCCTCCACTACCACCACCACCACTACTATTATTATTATTATTATTATCATTTTATTTATTATTATTGTTTATACGTTTGATGTCTTATGGTTTGGAGGGAAGGAAGGAGGGAGAGAGAAGGGACACGAGAGAGAGAGAAAGAGAAAGTGAGGTAAGGAAAGGAGGAGGAGGAGAGGGAGGAGTGAAGATGAGGTAAAATATTGAGAGAGTAAAGGAGGACGAGGGAGAGAAGGGAGGAAAATAAGGTCAACTGAGGAAGAGAAGGAAGGAAAGTGAAGACATGAATTATAGAGAAGGGAGGAAAGTTAGGTCACCAGAGAGAGAGAGAGAGAGAAAGAGAGAGAGAGAAGGTCTGGCCTCCCTTTCTCCCCTTATCCCTCCAACACCGTTATAAAAGAGGTGTTTGTGATGACCTCAGAAGCAGAAGTCCCCTCCTCCTCTCTCTCTCTCTCTCTCTCTCTCTCTCTCTCTCTCTCTCTCTCTCTCTCTCTCTCTCTCTCTCTGCTTTTGCCCTTTACCCACGTATGGCTCCTTTCCCTCCCTCCCTCCCTCCCTCCCTCCCTCCCTCCCTCCCTCCCTCCCTCCCTCCCTCCCTCCCTCCCTCCCTCCTTTCTGTCCCTCCCTTCGTCCTTTCCCTCCTTCCCTCCCTTTCCTTATTTTCTCTTCCCTTCCCTCCTTTGTGTAGTTCCTCCCTTGTTTTCATAGTTCAGAAGAGAGAGAGAGAGAGAGAGAGAGAGAGAGAGAGAGAGAGAGAGAGAGAGAGAGAGAGAATGATTACAATAAAAAGCTTCTCTTTAAACAAGTCTCGGGGAATTTTTTTTTTTTATTATTTATTATTTTTTTTTATTCCAGATTAAAGTAAGAGTCGCTTCAACACGCGATGTAACTTTAAATGTGTGTGTGTGTGCGTGTGTGTGTGTGTGTGTGTGTGTGTGTGTGTGTGTGCGTGTGTGTGTAACCTAGATATGGCCGGCCAGAGACAGACAGGTGTGTGACTGGGCGGGCCAAGGTAGCTTTGTTTACACCTGTCTACGAATTATTATGGAAATACCCACTTAACTCTCTCTCTCTCTCTCTCTCTCTCTCTCTCTCTCTCTCTCTCTCTCTCTCTCTCTCTCTCTCTCTCTCTCTCTCTCTCTCTCAGGCAACGGGTCAGTCAGTCAGTCAATCAGTCAAATAAACAGTTAAACAGAGAGCCAGTCACTGTGCGCTCCCTTCCCCTCCCTCCTCCTCTCTCCTCCTCCTCTCCATTCCTCCACAATTCCCTTCCTTTCATCCCTCACTTCCCCTCCTTTTCCCTCCCCTCCCCTCCCCCCTCCCTCAACGGTACATTTTCCCCCTCTGCTTCCCCTTTGTTCAGTCACGTCCCCACCATTTGTCTCCGAAGAGTTCCCACACGAAGCATTTTACCTCCTCCTCCTCCTCCTCCTCCTCCTCCTCCTCCTCCTCCTCCTCCTCCTCCTCACAACACTTCAGACACTCTACAAGCAACTACCACCGCCACCATCACCACTAACAACTTTTCGTACAAAATTATCTCCTCCTCCTCCTCCTCCTCCTCCTCCTCCTCCTCCTCCTCCTCCTCCTCCTCCTCCTCCTCCTCCTCCTCCTCCTTTGCCTCATCACCACCAACAACCACCACCATTGACTCCTCCCACCACCATTACTGTCGTCTGCAGCCACCACCACCACCACCACCACGAGGAAGTATAGGAGGTATTGAAGTAGAGGTGATGGTGGGGGAAGGGGTAGAGAGATGGGGATGGTGGGGGGGAGGGGGCAGTAGTACAAGACAGGTACTAGAAAACACCTGGGTCGATAATGTCCTAAATCACTGCAGCTTCCTTGCCGGTATCATCATCATCATCATCATCAGAGAGAGAAAGAGAGGAAGTGTGTGCGTGTGTGTGTGTGCGTGCAAGGGTACTCAAGGTTCGGGCGGGAGTGGACTTGTCAAGACACAGTGAAAGAAGTATCGTGTGAGTAAAGGTGTGAGTGTCTGGTGAGGAGAAGGAGGGGTGTGGGGGGTAGAGGGAGGGTGTGTTGAGTGCTTGGAGAGAGGAAGGCAGGCAGACTCTGGAGGGGAAGTGAAGGAAGGACAGTCAGGCAACACATATCGAGGTAGGATGCCAGTGTGTGTGTGTGTGTGTGTGTGTGTGTGTGTGTGTGTGTGCTTGTGTGTGTGTGTGTGCTTGTGCTTGTGTGTGTGTGTGTGTGTGTGTGTGTGCTTGTGGTATAAGGCTTAACACTTCCACTTACTACTTCCATCTCTTATTATATCACGCCTACCACAAATTCCACCATAGGCCTAGTATATCTTCCCACTAGTGTCACACCCAACCCTCCTTCACCCTCACTTCACCCTCACCTCACGTGGCACCCCAGGCAGGCACCACTTACCGGTCAGCATCACTGGGCGTGGCACTCATGAGTTAGTCCAATGAGTGCTACACCTGCATGGCCCCAGAATCATGGCGTATACACCACTACACCAACATCAGACCACGCCCTTCTTGCTGCTGCTACTACTGCTACTGCTACTCACTATAACACTAACAAGAATACAGTGTCCGGGAAGTGGTGGTGGTGGTAGTAGTGGTTAGGTTAGGTTAGATGGTGGTGGTGGTAGGTACTTGAGGTGTGGTGGACGAGGTGCCGCAACGCCCTTAAACATGAGGGGACGTGGCTTATCTGTCGAAGGGGAAAGGTTGATAGACCCACCTTCCTTCCTACTCTCTCTCTCTCTCTCTCTCTCTCTCTCTCTCTCTCTCTCTCTCTCTCTCTCTCTCTCATGTACACTAAGGTTATACTCGAGTGTTTACAGGTCGAAAGAGAAGAAGAAGGAAAGTTAAAAAGAAACAAAATAGGAGGAAGGAAAGGAACAGTAGATGAAAAATAGAATATAGAAACTTTGTAAAAAAAATAGGTGGTGGCAGCAGATTTTATTATTTTTGTTGTTATTATTGTTGTTTTTGTTATTGTGGTGGTGGTGGTGGTGGTAGTGGTGAGACATAAACAATGACACAAACATTATTTTCAGCCCATAAAGTTTTGTTTTCAGGCATGACTTACCACACCACACACCACTACCACCACACACACACACACACACACACACACACACACACACTACCACCACAACCATTACCACCACACATCACCATTCCACCATCACACTACACATCACACACCACTACACCACCACCACACACCACTACCACACACACCACCACCACCACTCTCCTATATCTTGCCTCCTCCTGCCATCGATTATTGAATACGTCTCTACCTTGCGTGGGTAAGGAAGTCACTCATTCTCAGGAGTGAGTTACCTGCTGTGTGTGTGTGTGTGTGTGTGTGTGTGTAGGTGTAGGTGTGTGTATAATTGTGTGTGGGGGGGCGTATGTGTGTAATTGTATAGGTAGGTGTGAGTATTGTTTAAATGGACCACTAATGAGAGAGAGAGAGAGAGAGAGAGAGAGAGAGAGAGAGAGAGAGAGAGAGAGAGAGAGAGAGAGAGAGAGAGAGAGAGAGAGAGACTAGGACCCATAAAATCAGGACAGGTGACTTTCGTTCATGTATTGGCAGACTGCATGGCGCCCAACTCTGATTCTCTCTCTCTCTCTCTCTCTCTCTCTCTCTCTCTCTCTCTCTCTCTCTCTCTCTCTCTCTCTCTCTCTCTCTCTCTCTCTCTCTGCCACCTGTACTGATGCCACACACCTGAGGGAGAAAGTGTTAAGGGGTATGTGGGTATGTGCAGGTTAATTAAATGGATGACTTCACCCTCAACATCCGTGTGTGTGTGTGTGTGTGTGTGATTGACGGGTGAAGGGGCGCACATACCACGTGGGGCGGCACTGGATAACTGTTAGAAGCCACGTGAGGCCAGGTGTGTGTGTGTGTGTGTGTGTGTGTGTGTGTGTGTGTGTGTGTGTGTGTGTGTGTGTGTGTGTCCACCTGCACTTCCCACAGCCTAGTTGCTATGATAATTGGCCTTATTATGATTATCTCCCACGGCAGGTATAGTGGGGAACAGTCTCCCCGTCTGTCTTTCCTTCCTCTCCTCCCAGCCAGTCACTTGGAGGGGCGTGAGGTCCTTTGGGGAAGTTTTAGTAGTGTCTTCTTACCTGGGAAGGGTTGTGTTGTGATCGGTTGTGTGTTTGTGTGCGCAGCGTGGAGCCAACTTTTCATCCTGCATCATTATATAGTCTTGGTTGTGTGTTTGTTTGTGTGTAGGATAATAGTACTACACCATGCTTCCGTTTACCTGTGTGACCGGTATTTGTGCAGGTGACTCTACACTTGTAAATTGAAATGAAAGAAGAATTGATGAGTATTCAGTTCAGAACGGGATTTTTATTTTAACCTCATTGTGTTTTCCCTTGGCCGGTATCCTATTAATATATATGTAAAAAAAATATACATATATAAATAAAACAAGGCAAATATACCAGGAATGGGTGTGTACTGGCAGTGTTTTGTAGGAGTGTATCAGCTGGAGGAACATACAACCTGCGTGTTCCTTCCAGTGAGACGGAACCCTTGCCTCATCATGCTTCCCGCCACGCCAGCCACAGCGCAGGCGTGGCTGTCACAGGCTGTAAACTGTGCCACTCCTAAATGCTCCTTGACATCAGCTTACTCCCCGCCTCACTCCATCCCTTCTACTCCAGCCCCGCCCCCCCGCCCCGCCCCGCCCCGTGAGGATTGAGGCTCTCCTCGCTGGGGCGTCGCCTTACTATTCTTAGCCTGCGACCCGTCACTGCTACGTCCTCTAGGCTGGCTCCCCTGCTGGTGGTGGGAGGACCTCATGGCCTCAACCGACGAACCCGTTGAGGCAGAGATAAATACATGGAGAGTCGTGGATGAGTCGTGTGGGTGGGTGGAGTGGATGGGGTGTGTGAGGTGGTTCATATGGAGTGGAAGATAGGTAGGCCTTATCTGTGAGGAGTGTGAGTCACTATAATGAACATGAGCTGAGTATTGTGCTGATACGGGAGGGGGCGATGACCATGACACACGCCACCACCATCACAACCATCACCACCATCACCATCACCATCACCATCACCAGGAGACAACTTTTACAACACTTTACACATAACACTGAAGAGTGAGACAACACTTCGCAACACATGACCATACAGAGGCAACACAGTGATGCTTGATGGTGTTGTGTTCCATGCACTTCACCCTCCCCCCCCGCCCCGCCCCCCCCGCACATTACAACACAGTGCTATCTCAACACACACATACAACAATCACAGCACGATCACATCAGGTTATGCCGGTAAAATATCCCCCTCCAAATTTCCGAGCTAATTAAACTGTGTGTGGTGTGTGTGTGTGGTGTGTGTGTGTGTGTGTGTGTGTGGTGTGTGTGGTCGGCACGTGTGTGGTGTTATACAAGTCACGTGATGATGTGTCGGAGAAACATAGTACCGTGAGATGCGTGTGAGAAAGTAAAGACTACACACACACACGCACACGCACACGCACGCACACACACACACACACACACACACACACACACACACACACACACACACACGGAGGAACATTCAACTCCTATCTATGTGCCACGCTTAGAAAACAGGGAAGATAGAGCCACACCAGGAGCACAGTGTAGTGTAGGTAGGCCAAAGGTGGTGGTGGTGGTGGTGGTGGTGGTGGTGGTGTGACCCTAAACCCAGTGACCTTAAATAATCGTGTGTTTCACATTGATTTTACCTGATACATGTACTGGACAGGTAACGAAGAGAGACAGCCTCAGAGAGAGAGAGAGAGAGAGCGAGCGAGAGAGAGAGAGAGAGAGAGAGAGAGAGAGAGAGAGAGAGAGAGAGAGAGAGAGAGAGAGAGAGAGAGAGAGAGAGAATACCAAGGGAGAAAGTGTTCCTTGTCGGTACATATACAAGAAAACCGGGTTCTACGTGATGCTAGAAAGCCGTGGCGTCTCAGAGAGAGAGAGAGAGAGAGAGAGAGAGAGAGAGAGAGAGAGAGAGAGAGAGAGAGAGAGAGAGAGATTAACCTGGTGTAGCCTAGTGCTGAGCCACACAGGAAAGACTTATCTGTGTATTTTTGAGTTGAATTACTTCAAAATATGTATGCCAGTATTATTATTATTATTATTATTATTATTATTATTATTATTAGTTGTAGTAGTAGTAGAAGAAGGTCTTTATATCTTCCTTATTAACACGCATTCCTACCCTCATATCTTGTACTTGAATTACCTTCTTTACACTACCACAAGAGGGCGTTAAGGAGGAAGAGGAGTAGGATGGAGAGAGAGAGAGAGAGAGTAAGATAAGAGTGATGACATCCGTTGCACGTGTTAACTTGGCTACACGTGGCGAGGCATTCCTTCACCCTCGTATAGGTGTACCTTTGACTAGTAGTAGTGAAGTTATCCTTACACTCTGGATGCCCCGCGACGCCTGGCCGGAATGCCTTGTGTTATTATTAGCATCACCCTTCATACCCCTATACCCTACCCCCTCCTCCCCTTACCAGTGGGCACCTACAGTACTCTGCCTAGGGACGGTGGCACACTAGGACGACACACTGCTATCACACACACACACACACACACACACACACACACACACACACACACACACGTTCCCCAGCGCGTGTCACATTCCAACACACTCGCGTTACGCATTTTCCGGCGAGGCAGGAGTGACACACACCTGTTAGTCAGGTGTGGCCCCCGTGCAGGTGTGGGCGTCAGGTGTGGGTTTGTCCCGGAGTGATTAACGGTGCTTGCTTTACCTTGCTTTTGTGTGTGTTAGAGAGAGAGAGAGAGAGAGAGAGAGAGAGAGAGAGAGAGAGAGAGAGAGAGAGAGAATATAATACCTTCGTGCTGGAGTATAGTGAATAGGAGGAGGAGTAAGAGAGGGGAAGGTAAGGTACGGTGAGGGGAAGGGAGGGGGCAGTGACCCCTTGCACGCTCTTCTTAACCTTGCGTCTTTTCGCTTCATTCGCGCGGGACTCCACTTTCCCCTCACTTTCCCTCAATCCTCCCACCCCTTCCTCGCCCCGCCGCCTCGCGCCTCACCTCACCTCCCCCTCTCCTCCTTTCCCCTCAACCCTGCCACGCCAACCCCAAGGGAACGCCAGGCCGCGCCGGGCTCACTCAAGCTGCTTTTGTGGCGTGGATGAGATCTTTAGTGAACGTTGTGTGTATGTGTGTGTGTGTGTGTGTGTGTGTGTGTGTGTGTGTGTGTGTATGTAGCAGCAGTGGAGGTGGAGGTTGGCCGCGCCAACATCAACACAGCCACACCAACACAACCCAGCAGCCGTGTAGTCGCCGCCGAGGTTGTTGCGTTCACGTGGAACTAAACATTTCATTTGCATCTCACGTTGTCATGGAGTACAACTTAATGCTCACTAACACCACCGACACTTTCATAACTCAACACCCTTTAGGTAGAGTTAGATTCCGTCCGTCACGTCACTTGTGTTTAGTGTAGTTGTGGTAATGTTAACTCTATCCTTGACGTGGCTGTGTGCACCTGGCCTGTGTTTGGTCTGGGGTGCAAACAGTCGTTCACAGGCGTATCTCCGGCCGTCCTGCACGCCGCGCTGCTTCCACATCCATCCACCACCTGCACCTCACACCTCATGTTATGGTGCACGGCGTGACGCTGGCCCCACACACTATACTATGTTGTTACACTACTACAGTAACGTTGTAGTGCCACTCTTTGGTGACATGGTTGTTCATGAGTCTGGCCACGTGTGGGTGAGTCCGCCCTAACCATGATCTACATATGTAGACCATGGCCGCACCAGGCGTGGTGGCCAGGGCGAACCAGTAACACCCCGCCGCCCTCCAGCTGTGGCTCAGTGACTGCCAGTGAAGGGTGGTGGAAGGAAGGCAGTGGGTGGGTGTCCCGAGGCGGGGGGTGGGAAAGTAGTCCAACACCAACATCACCACCACCACCACCTCAGCCTCCATGACCATAGAAGCGGAAATGAACACTGCGGCACCGCGTACTGCCTCCCTCCCTTCACCTTGCGTGGTGCGTCAGGTCGCGGGATGCATCAAGGTGGTCAAGATGAGCTGCGTCGTTTAGCTTTCACGAAAAAATAATCTCAGGGAGAAACTGAGCTTGGTGGCCCCCACCTCCCCCTGCCCGG
>JAPQNM010000042.1:12039314-12041814 GCA_029783475.1 Metacarcinus magister
TTGCCTTGCCTTGCCTTGCCTTGCCTTGCCTTGCCTTGCCTTGCCTTGTCTTGTCTTGTCCCTGTCGCCGTTAAGGGAGAGGTGGGTGGGAGGATGTAAGGATCCAGTAGCTGCAGCCTTACGTCACGGTATTGGCCTCACCCCCACCCCCTCACACACACACACACACACACACACACACACACACACACACACACACACACACACACACACACACACCATGTTGACACTTTGGCTCAGGGACCGTTTACCCGAGAGATGACTCCACCCGTGACCCTGGAGACACACACCCACACCCCCTCACCCCACGCCCACGCCCTCACGCCCTCACACCTACCTTGTGTGTGGGGGGGGGGAGCTTACCGGCGCGCGTGGGTGTTGTCAGGGCGTGGCAGTACGAAGGTATGAGGAGCAAGGGCGAGGCGAGGCGGCGTGAGGGTGGCGGAGGCTGTATGTAAACAACGCCTCCTCTGTGTGTGTGTGTGTATGTCTGTGTGTGTGTGCGTTAAGGGAGGGGGGGTAGGGGGTAGGGCAGGGGTCGGGCGGGCCCATGACCATCGCCACTTCTGTGTTCTTCGCGCGCGACAAACGTCCAACATGAATTAATTAAACCCGCGCGTCGTATTTTTTTCTTTCTCTCCTGAACTGGACGATGGAGGGAAGGGAGGAGGATAGAACAACAGCTGAGAGGGAGAAGGAGGGATGAAAGAAGGGAAGAATGGAAGAGCGATAGAACAGCTGACGGAGAGAGAGGGAAGGAGGAGGAGGGAGTCATGAAAGAGGAGGTGGAGGAGGTAGGGATGATTGGAGGAAGGAGTATAAGGTGGCAAGATAAAGGGAGTAAAGAGTAAGTATGATTGATTTAGGGAGGGAGTGAAGGATGGTTAAGTGTCTGAGATGAACCAAGGAGGAGGAGGAGGAGGAGGAGTGTAGGGAGGAGATGAGGACGTGTAGGCAGGAGACAGAGGGGATTGAAGGCGGGAAGGAGGATGAAGAGTGAGTGAGTGAGGAAGCTGTGTGACCAGGATGACTGTGTGGTAGTGGTGGTAGTGGTGGTGGTCTGTACAGTGTTACCAGAGCAGTGAGGGTTACAGTGAGGCACTAAGGAAGCAGTGAGAAGGCATAGTGTGGTGTGGTGTGGTGAAGTGTGGCAAGGCAAGCAAGGAAGGAAGGGCAAGGTTTGTAGTAGTGGTGATGTAAATTCATTGAAAGTTTTGTGGTACACCTTGACTTCAACTGTACGTGTGTGTGTGTGTGTGTGTGTGTGTGTGTGTGTGTGTGTGTGTGTGTGTGTGTGTGTTTGCGTGTGTACCAGCGAACGTAACATGTCAGTAAATTATTATTTGCGGCTGCTCCGCTCACACCCCGTATTTCAAGACACGGCTGGCAGTGTTCCTCTCCCTCCCTCCCTCCCTCCTTTCCCTCCTCCCCTCCCTCCTTTCCCTCCTTCCCTCCCTCCATGAACTACCAACTTCTTTTCTCTCCCTTCCTCTCTCACTCTCCTTTCCCCTTCCTCATTCCCTCCATCGTCTCTCCCTCCCTCCCTGGACTACTATGCCTTCTTTCTCCTTTTTTCCTCACTCTTCTCTGCTTTTCCTGTACCTCCTCCACACCTCCACCTCTCCTCCACCCCTCCACCCCTTCACCTCTCCTCCACCTCGCCCCCCCCACTTCTTCGTCTGCGTTCCAAACAACAAACTGTTTCCGGCACACCCAGACTCGTAATTTGGACTCTGGGGGATCACCATAAAGTGTGTGTGTGTGTGTGTGTGTGTGTGTGTGTGTGTGTGTGTGTGTGTGTGTGTGAGAGAGAGAGAGAGGGAGGGGGGGGGGTGACCGTGGGACTTCTGGCGGAGGCGTTGAAGGTGAAACGAAGATGTGTGTAAAGGTGAGGAAAGCGAGCGAGGAATAGGGCATGAATGTAGAGGGGAAGGGAAAGGTGTGTGTGTGTGAAGGGTGAGAGTCAAGGTAATGAATGTGTTAAGATGAGAGGGTGTAGGTAGGTAGGTGTGTATGTGTACGAGTGAGTGTAGTGTAGGGGTGTGTACGTATATATATGCATGTGTATGTATATATATGTGGTGGGGTAAGGGTGGGGGTGAAGTCCCTGGTGACACGCGGGAGGGAAGGAATGAGTGAGGGAAGTAGAAGGGAAGGGGAGGGAGAGAAGGGGGGGGTAGGGGAGGGAGGGAGCCTTAAGGTGGCGTGACGGTAGCGGAAAGTGAGACAATTGCATTCAAAGTGACGCGAAAATGACCATTGTTTTGCGAAAATTGGCGGAGCGAGTGAGTAGCGAGGAGGCGCCACAACAGACGGGAGGCGCTACTTGTCTGGCATCGATCAAAGGTGTGTGTGTGTGTGTGTGTGTGTGTGTGTGTGTGTGTGTGTGTGAAACGCCATAAGGAGTTTCAAACAGCGAGGTTATTAGTACGAGAGAGAGAGAGAGAGAGAGAGAGAGAGAGAGAGAGAGAGAGAGAGAGAGAGAGAGAGAGAGAGAGAA
>JAPQNM010000042.1:12044314-12096814 GCA_029783475.1 Metacarcinus magister
TTTTCTAAGTTGAACACAAGGGTTGTATCCGGGCAGTATTTTTCTGACAAGGAACATTTAGTGCCTTTTGCCGCCCGCCATCCCCTGCAGCAGCCACAGGGGAGGGGAAGGTGGGGAGGGAAGTTGGAGGAGTGGGGGGAAGGTTCTCTCCAGTCTGAGGATTGAACCATTGAAGGACCTATTTTGGAGTTTGAGTGCTGGAAAAAAGGTGAGTGTGTGTGAGTTTGGACTGCTGGAACGAGTGTGTGGGAATGTTAGGGATTAAAGGTGTTTCCTGGTGCCATTTGTGGGAAGCAGAGAGAGAGAGAGAGAGAGAGAGAGAGAGAGAGAGAGAGAGAGAGAGAGAGAGAGAGAGAGAGAGAGAGAGAGAGATGTAAATGAGTCTCAAACGATTTAAGAAGTTTTTCGCAACACATCGAAGTGGTAAACATGCCCGAGAGAGACATGTAGGAAGTGTTTTTAGGGCAGTAGGGTCTTTAATGCAAATTGGTCCCATTTCACAGTCGCTTTGTGAGCACCTCGACCATAAAGCCCGCAGCCCGGCCAGCCTCGTTAGGGAGCAGGCAATCCTCTCCCTCTTCCTCCCTCCCAAGGCTTCTTCAGCAGCTGCCGTGGTAATGCTCCCCCACCACAGCTCCGAGATTACCAACGCGCAACTTCCTCCTTCAGGCTTAGCCGCTCAACACTTCCCCGCCTCACTAAAAATGCCATGCCGAAGGGATTTAAGGCCTGTGCATTTCCACCCGTAAAGCGAGGCAAGTTTAAAAAAGAAAGAAAGAAGGAAAGAAAAGAAAAAAATATATAAGAGAAAGGCTCCGGGTGAATAAATTTGAGAACTCATTATCACGCTTGAATTGTGAACGACATCACCTTGGTGGGTGCTGCTGCTTCCAGTGTGTGTGTGTGTGTGTGTGTGTGTGTGTGTGTGTGTGTGTGTGTGTACCCGGAAGACGAGGTGCTGGAGGCTGGGAGGAGTGTAGTGTCGTGTGTGGCAGCAGCAGCAGCAGCAGCAGCACTCAGAAAGTTATACAGCAGCTCAGCACTTAACAGCGACTTGAAGTGACTTGCACCAACGTTGTTAGTTGTTGTTGGTGGAGTGTGTCACGCAGGACATGGCCGCGGGGACGGTCATGAGGCAGCGCATGGAGACAGTCTTGGGCCAGGGAACAGTGAGGGGGTGCAGGAGGCTGAGAGTATTGGGACAGTGTTGAGGCAGGAAGCGTGGAGAGTGATGAAGCAGGAGGTATGAGGCGTTAGGCGTGAGGCAGCCATGGGCGGTGTCAGCCTTGAGGTGTTGTGTAATGGTCGCCATGGCCGCCGCGCTGCGCTGCGCCTCGGGAAAGTGGCCACCGGAGGATCCTTCACATTCCTTCCCTGCTGAAGGATGCGAACGTCCTCCAAGGGGACAGGTGAGCACACTGTGAGCCTGGCCACGCAGCTGGTGGTGTGGAGGCACTCCCGCCCTCACCAGGTGTAGAAAGTGTTGGGTTTTTACCGTTGGGTCGAACGGCGCGGAGCAAGTGCCCGCTTTCACCCGCAGCAGCCGGGAGTGGCCGCCGTCAGCCACTTAGCTGACTCATGACGCTGACGTCACCGTTGTGGCTGTCGTATTGGAGCACAGCTGCTGCAACCTTGCATTTGTAGGGCACGTCGAGCCCTGCACCCAAACCTGACGAGGGTAACGGCGCCCCCACCTGTGTGTTGGGGTGTTATGTTGTAGGGGGAGAGGCCGCTTCTGTTACTTATGTATGGGAATTGTATGGAAACACTACCCATGCAGACCTGGCTTGTGTTCCATGAGAGAGAGAGAGAGAGAGAGAGAGAGAGAGAGAGAGAGAGAGAGAGAGAGAGAGAGAGAGAGAGAGAGAGAGAGAGAGCCTAGTCACATTCATTCTTATAAGGAATAGGCCTTGGTCACCACCTCCTTCTCCTCCTCCTCCTGCTTCTGCTGCGTTTGGTCATACAGTTATCTTTGCGTCTTTCTTCTTCCAACCTTCAATCTACTTCCTTCTTCCTCATTGGCTTTATAATTGATATCTCTCTGTCTCTCTCTCTCTCTCTCTCTCTCTCTCTCTCTCTCTCTCTCTCTCTCTCTCTCTCTCTCTCTCTCTCTCTCTCTCTCTCTCTCTTACGATCCTGTTTTCTTCACCATTCTCTCTCTTCCTCTTCCTTTCACTCTCTTTGTCCTGTCTGCCTCTTCCCCAGCCTTCACTTTCCTTTCCCTTTCTTTGTTCCTCCTTCTCCTCCTCCTCCTTCTTCTCTTCCTCCTCCTCCTCCTCTCCTCTCCTCTCCTTTTTCATACCTGTTTACCTTTACTTCTTCGTCTCACATTCACATTCCACCTCGATCACTGTTACTGTCATATCCTCCTATTCCTCCTCCTCCTCCTCCTCCTCCTCCTCCTCCTCCTCCTCCTCCTCCTCCTCCTCCTCCTCCTCCTTGTCTCATTATAGTTCTGAGAAACATCCGTCATGCTATCACGTGCTTATTTCAACCCTGAAGAAAGAAAGAAAGAAAGAGAAAGAAAGAAAGAAAGAGAGAGAGAGAGAGAGAGAGAGAGAGAGAGAGAGAGAGAGAGAGAGAGAGAGAGAGAGAGAGAGAGAGAGAGAGAGAGAGGGGGGCATGTACGCACATACACATACTTCCTTAACGTCAACACTCTTGGTACATCCGTCCTCAGACAACACCGACAGAGAGAGAGAGAGAGAGATAAAGAGAGAGTTTTTTTTTTTAATCCTTTTTCTCTTTTTTCTCTCTTTTCCTTCCTTCCTTCCTTCCTTCCTTCCATTGTTTCTTATTATTTTTTATTAACGTATTTGTAGATTCCTTCGTATCCTGTTCTACACACACACACACACACACACACACACACACACACACACACACACACACACACACACACAGAGAGAGAGAGAGAGAGAGAGAGAGAGAGAGAGAGAGAGAGAGAGAGAGAGAGAGAGAGAGAGACCAGTGCGGATCAGGGGCGGGGGCGTGGCTGGGAGGGTCGTCGTGATTGTGGTGGTGGTGGTGGTGGTGTGAGGGACGAAAGTTACACCAACGGAAAAGTGGAACTATTTAGGAAGCGGAGGAGGAGGAGGAGGAGGAGGAGGGAGAGGGAGAGAAAAGAAAAAGTAAATATCATCCTAAGCTAAATTTGTGTGTAGGAGTAGGAAAAGGAGGAGGAGGAGGAGGAGATCATAATCGTCCTTATTCCTCCTCCTTTTAAACGTGTGTGTGTGTGTGTGTGTGTGTGTGTGTGTGTGTGTGTGTGTGTGTTTCTTTGTGAGATAGTCATTTCCTCAGTGGTAAGTATGTAGAGGCAAGCCAAGAGGAGGAGGAGGAAGAAGAGGAAGGAGGAGGAGTCATTATTCCATCATTCTCGCCTTTCCTCCTTCCTTCTCTCCACCTCCTTTACAGCTGGTGAGAGAGAGAGAGAGAGAGAGAGAGAGAGAGAGAGAGAGAGAGAGAGAGGTGTGTGTGTATACCCTTCATTATCATTACCTCCATTAAAAAAATTTATATACAATGAATAAGACAAAATAAATGGCTTTAATAAATTACTGGTAGGAGGAAAAGTGGGGAGAGAGAACAGATGTAGGAGGAAAAGTGGGGAGGGGAGAGAACAGGTGTGGGGGTGTTGGGTGTTACAAGTTGGGGGAAAAAGATTGTTGTTGTTGTTATTATTATTGTTGTTGTTGTGGATGGTGATAGTGGTGGTCGTGGAAGGGAGGGGAGGGGAGGGGAGGGGAGTTGAAAGGGTCACGGCCGTCCCCCAACCCTTCTCCCTTATATTACCCCTACGCAATACTTGTTGAAGGATGTGTGAACAGGGCCATATCCATCCTCCTCCTCCTCCTCCTCCTCCTCCTCCTCAATGGGGAACACGTTAACAACGAGGTCGATATGGCCGAAACATTAAATGAATATTTTGCCTCAGTTTTTACAAGTGAAGACACAAATGGTTTCATAGAGATGTCGCAAGTCACAGACAATAGCATCCTTTTAAATAATTGCGAGATTACAGAGGATATCGTAATAAAAGTACTTGATAATATTAAAGTAAACAAAACTCCTGGGCCTGACCGCATAGCGCCACGTGTATTAAAAGAAACCAAAAATCAAATATGTAAACCCCTCTCGATAATTTTTAATAAATCACTAAACTCCGGTAAAGTACCTCGAGACTGGAAACTTGCAAATGTTACCCCCATTCAAAAGAAGGGAAACAAGTCTCTTCCATGTAATTATAGACCGATCAGCCTCACCTCAGTAGTCAGTAAATTAATGGAAACCATATTGCGTAACAAACTAGTAAGCTTCTTGGAAGAGAACAGTCTCATTAAAAACTCCCAACATGGCTTCCGTAATAAACGTTCATGCCTCACTAACCTACTAGACTTCTACAACGACGTATTTAACATATTCGACGAATCCAAAGCGGTAGACGTCATTTATCTGGACTTTCAAAAAGCGTTTGACAAAGTTCCCCATAAGCACCTTCTAAGTAAATTAATTTCGCACGGCATTACTGGTAAAATTCACTCGTGGCTCGAAGACTGGCTCTACGAGAGAAAACAACGCGTCGTTATTAACGGTAAAGCATCAAACTGGCGAAACGTTCTTAGTGGAGTGCCGCAAGGTTCAGTGCTCGGCCCCGTTCTTTTTGTAATCTACGTAAATGACATCGATGAAGGCCTCACCTGTAAGATATCCAAATTTGCTGACGACACGAAAATAACTGGAAGAGTTACTACTACTGCCGAAAAAGCGCTACTACAGTCCGACCTCGATCGCTTAGTAAATTGGTCAAAGAAGTGGCAGATGACGTATAACTTAAATAAGTGTAAAGTTTTGCATATTGGGAGTAACAATAATCGCACTAACTATTCAATGAACGGTACCGAACTTCTTAAAGTTAATGAAGAAAAAGACCTGGGTGTAACTATTAGTAGCGACCTCAAACCAGGCAAACACTGCTCAGAAGCCGTTAAAACCGCTAACAAATTAATTGGTTTCATTGGCAGAACCTTCGAGTTTAAATCTGATAAAGTCGTCCTGACACTGTTCAATTCCCTCGTACGTCCGCATCTCGAATATTGCGTTCAGTTTTGGTCACCTTACTATAGAAAAGACATTGTAAAGCTGGAGAGAGTCCAAAGACGAGCCACAAAAATGATTCCGCGACTGCGCAATAAGCCATACGAGGAACGACTGAAGGAGCTCAATCTGTTCAGTCTAGAGAAACGTAGATTACGGGGAGACCTAATAGAAGTTTTCAAAATGATTCGTGGTTTCGATAACGTCAATATAAGCGATTACGTAATTGTTGATCGGGAAAGAAACACAAGAAACAATGGATTCAAAATAATCGGTAAAGCCTTCAGATCGGAAGAATCTAAACACTTTTTCTTCAATAGAATAGTTAATGTATGGAACTCTCTCCCAGCACAGGTAGTCAACAGTAATACGATTGAAACTTTTAAAGCTAAACTCGATAAGTACTTGACGACAAAACCTAACCTAACTTATTACCCGCTTCGTTAATGTTGAAATTTGAAAAATTTTTATTTATTTATTTTTTATTTTATTTTATTTATTTTTTTATTTTTTTTTATTTTTTATTTTTTTATTTATTTATTTATTTTTTTTTCAAATAGTGATAGATAGCCTTTTTCTTTCTTTTTCACACTATACTATCAAATTTCCTGCGCAGTTTTTATTACTACTTCTGCGCAGGTGTTTCTTTAACCACTTTTTTTCCTGCCGGCGTTTGCCGGAGGGAGAGGTGGGTGGGGAGGAGCCTTCCACTTTACTATCCTTTACCTCAGACTTGTAGAGAATATAGAAGTAGAGTAGCTACACAGGCAACCTTGTAAGGCCCACCAGGGCTGTTGTTGCCTGTTATTCCTTTGTATTCCTTTGTATTCCTCCTCCTCCTCCTCCTCCTCCTCCTCCTCCTCCTCCTCCTCCTCCTCCTCCTCCTAATAGTAGTTACCGTACCTTCCTTCCTTCCTTCTGAGGCCGTGTGCTAAGTAAGTTGAGACCGCTGGAATAGTTTACCAAGTATGTGGGGCGGAACCTTCCTCTCTCTCCCTCTGTGTGTCCCGCTAAAACTTACCTGTTTGTTCTCTCCTCCTAAGGCTAATATGTTGTTGTTGTTGTTGTTGTTTACTCCTGTTGTGGGTTAAGGGTTGGGAGTCTGTCTGTGTGTATGGGTGAGGAGAAATCTTACTTTTTATGTGTTTTTCTTCAGTAAGGGTTAAGATTTTTTCATGTTTCAGTGGTTCTGTGTTATCTCATCATCATCATCATCATCATCATCATCTCCAATGTAGCATCCCTTCTCGTCTCCAGCTACCGTCACCTTTGCTTCTTATGAAATCCCCTTCCTCATCGTATCTCCGTCATCTCCTCTTGCAGCATCCTTAACTTTCTCCAGCCTCCTTCCTCCTGTCTAATATCATCTCTTCTTCCTCTCTTCTTGCAGCATCACATTCCTGTTTCCAGCATCCTTCTTCATCTACCTCTTCCTTCTCCTCCTCCGCCTCCTCTTCCTCTTCCTCTCCCTCTTCTGGCATGCATTACACACGCCCGTCAGGTTAGCAGGCAAACGTAGCAGTTATCAATCATTTTACCACCTACAAGAAGCAAACTATAGATGAAGATGTTCCCTTCGAAGATTCAGAGTAGTGAATAGAATATAATTTGAGTGATGACAATAACGCCGACGTTTGCACAGTCACACCACGAAGCCTTTTGATGTATCCCGCGTCGAGGTGATGGTGGTGGTGGTGGTGAGGAAGGTGTCATGGTGTTGTTTAAGTGGCCCTGATTTTAATTAAGCAGGTGTAATGCCGGAAATATACTTGCTACGTGGTGTTTCATAATGCTATCGGTTGATTTATTTCATCAGGTGTCACGGTGATTAGTACAACGTGTGTTTAGTTCGTAAAGTAAAGTATGTGTCGTATTAATCTAGAAATGATGATGTGGAAGGTGTGCCATTGCATGTTTCCCCCTTGGTAAAGTTAGTATATTAGTGATTGTTTTTATCTCGTTCCAATAACAATTTAATTATGTTTTTTATTCCCTTTACATATATACTTTAGATCAGATGGTGTTGTTTGGCTGTTGTTTCTTTGTGTTCCTTGTATTCCTTGTGTTAGTCCTCCTCCTCCTCCTCCTCCTCCTCCTCGCTGCTACCACCACCAGCATTTCTTCTTCCTCTCCTACAGCATCCCTCCTACATCCCCCTCCCACCCCTCAACCCTAACTCAACTTCCCCTTCCCTCCCCTCCTCTTCTCCACACCACTTCCCTCCTGTCACTTCCTCCTCGGGCAGTCCCTCACCCTGTGTCAAGGTCGACCTTCCTATCTCCTTCCTTTTATCACGCCTCCGTCTCTCCCTTTCTCCCTTTCTCTCTTCATATTTCCTTGTCAACATTAACTGTGATTTTTCTTATTCCTCGCATCATCTTCTTCCTTTTCATCTTCATCTTCATTCCTCAATCTTTTTATTCATCCTCTTCCTTTACCATTTCTTCTTCCTCTTCCTCTTCCTCCTTGGACACCTAGTGAATGAGTCTCGGGTGTTGATAAACAGAAACAAATGACTGTCTGGGTGCGTGTCGGTGGAGTTGGCAAGGAGTGGAGAGGTGTACTGAGGATTTGGGGGAGGAGGAGGAGGTGGTGGTGGTGGTGGTGGTGGTGGTAGTAGTAGTGAGGGAGTGAAAGGGATGGAGTAAAGGAGATAGAAGAAACGAAAGGAAGGAAGGATAGAGAGAAGGAATGTGTGATGTGAGGTGAAAGAACGTAGAGTAACAGGAGAAAGAAAGAAAGAAATGGGAAGAAGACGTAAAGGAAATAGTTAGAGGTGAAAGAAGAAGAAAATGAGAAGGAATGAAATAGAGGAAAGGAGAAGGATAAAGGAAATGAGAGGAAGAGGAGGAAAGTATAAAAAAATAAATAAATATAAAAGAAGCTAAGGGTAGTGTAGGAAGTAGAGAATAAAAAGAAGGATAAAGGAAATTAGATGATGAGGAGGAAAGTGAAGGAAGGGAAGTGGAAGGGTAGGAGAAGGGACAACAACCTCTCGCTAATTGAGGAGTTTCAATGCATACTTAAAGACGGTGTTTTCCTGTGAGCGTGGGAATGTGTGTGTGTGTGTGTGTAGGGCGGTAACCTCTTGTTGATTAAGGGTTCACACACACACACACTCTCTCTCTCTCTCTCTCTCTCTCTCTCTCTCTCTCTCTCTCTCTCTCTCTCTCTCTCTCTCTCTCTCTCTCTCTCTCTCTCTCTCATACACTCTCTCTCATACACTCTCTCATACACTCTCTCTTAGATGTTACTCAGACTCCTATCACCTCCACCTCCTCCTCCTCCTCCTCCCTCTCCTACACCGTCACTTTCTCTCGCTTACCTTACCTTTCTCTCACCTCTTCGCTTGTGTCTGCTTTTAATCCCAAGGTGTTCAGGTGTTGGTCGCGAGTTTCCTGCCGCTAATTTTGGCCCTGAGCATGATGGGGCAGCGCCAGATAGGAAGTGAGGAAGGTTATATAGCTCCTCGTACACCCACCACCCCCAACACCCCTCACCCCCATCCCCCACTTCACCATCCTAGTAATAGTAGTAGTAATAGTAGTAGTAGTATTTTTTTCGATCATCCTATATCATCTATGCTTTCACCTTTGCCTCACATCCTATGATTTTGCAACTATTTCTACGATCGACTTTCAAAGGCAAATATTTAAATGGGTTGCCTCTGCAGCTCGTTTATAGTATGATTATTATGCAGCATTCGCATTTTCTATTTCTACCTCCGTGCCCTCATTATCTTTCGCTGGAGGTAGATTTAATGGGTGGTGGAAAGCTGCCTGTGCCTGTGTCTGTGTGTGTGTGTGTGTGTGTGTGTGTGTGTGTGTGTGTGTGTGTGTCTGTGTCTGGCATTGTAAGCTTTTCACCACAGGACGAAAGCAAAAGTTGAATTGTGGTGGTGGTGGTGGTGGTGGTGGTGGGAAGGATGGAAAGATGAGGAGGACGAATGTGGGAAGGAAGGAGGAACAGCAGTAAGTAGTATTGGGAAGAAAAAAACGTGCTGGTTGTAGAAGAGGAGGAGGAGGAGGAGGACGAGTGTTAGGGAGGGAAGGGTGGGAGTTGGAGTGGCAGGGACGTGTTAGAGTGGAGTGATTCCCGGATTAGTGACTGGAGTGGTGTGGTGGTAGCGACCGAGAGAGAGAGAGAGAGAGAGAGAGAGAGAGAGAGAGAGAGAGAGAGAGAGAGAGAGAGAGAGAGAGAGAGAGAGAGAGAGAGAGAGAGAGAGAGAGAATAATTGGAGATGAAGAAAGAGAGATAGGCATGTGGTTTGAGGTGGAATAAGTAAGGGAGGTGTGGGAGGAGGTGGTAGGGTGAGGAAGGAAATAGTGGTAGGTGCCCTGAGCTTAACGGGACGAGTGGGGAGAATGTGTGTCTGTCTGTCTGTTTTGGGCACCTCCTCCTCCTCCTCCTCCTCCTCCTCCTCTCACTCACTGATACTGCGGGCGGAAACAACGGACCTTCCTTCCCCTACCAGTACCTTCCCCTCTTCCCCACCTCCCCACCTCCCCATCTGAGTAGCCATTAGACGTCCCCAAAAAGGTCTCTGAAGGTGGCTGGTGGACTCGATGAGGGCGTGACGGCGCTGATAATATCTCCCTGAGGCGGAGGCTGCGGGGGAGGAGAGGGAAGAGGAGTAGTAGTAGTGGTGGTGGGAGAGGAGGGGGAGGGGGAGGGGGAGGAGAGAGATCAGCTTAGTGGTGGTAATGAAGAGAGCTTGAAGGAGGGGAAGGTTAGGTGGACGAGGTTGGTAATGAAGGGAGCTTAGTGGAGGTACTGGTGGTGGTGGTAGTGGTGGTGGTGAGGGAGACTTGAGGTAGCCAGCCAGCCCATCCATTTAGCGTCCCAGCAGTGGCCGCAAGCGAGTATGAGATCATTCATTCGGGTGATCTTTGCGGGTGGTGGGAGGAGGAGGAAGAGGAAGATAGAGGACAGAGAGTGGGGACAACATAAGAGTGGGAAGGAGGAGGATAGAGATGGACATTAGAGTAGGAGGGGGATCGAGTGGTCTCATAATTGGTGGTCTCCGTTCGGTGACTTCCTGGTCCTCAGTGAATTTCCTGCCGCGGCTGCCGGGCCTGAAGGGGCGGGGAGAGGAAGAGTGGAAGGGGGAGGGAAGAGGAAGAGGGTATGGGACGGGAGGGGAGAGAGGAAAGGGGCGTTTAATGGTATTGAGGTGGTAGGTGGTAGGGGTGGGGGAAAGAAGGGGAGCGTGGGGCATAGGGAGATGGGTATGGGGTGGGGGCATGAAGGAGATGGTAGGTGGGGGGCACGGGGTGGGTTGGGGCGTGTACACCATCTGGCTGACTCATGCTGGGCAGTGTGAGTCACTCTTAAGATTATGTGTATTGTTGAGGTGGTGGTGGTGGTGGTAGATTACGGGAGTGTGTGTATGTATAACAGGGCTATAGTGTGTGTGTGTGTGTGTGTGTGTGTGTATGTATGTGTATTTTCACCATTTCTTTCAGGCCTGACGGATGGGTAATGGGGGAGGAGGAGGGAGTCACGTGCATTAGCTGTGTCGTACTCTTCACCGTTCACCCTCACCATTAGAAAAAGAGAGAGAGAGAGAGAGAGAGTGAGTGTGTGTGTGTGTGAGAGTGAGTGTGTGTGTGTGTGTGTGTGTGCGTGTGTGTGTGTGTGTGTAGGGGGCGTTCTCTTTCATTCCCACAACGATGTGTCCTTCATCTCTCAACCTACTGACGGGGTGGAGAGAGGGAAGGAGGGAAAGAGAAGAGGAAGAAGAGGAGGGAGGGTGGGAGGGAGGTCGCGTGGCGCCTCCCTCATGCCACGCGGTAACCTGATCACTGAGGGACGCCGAGGGGCTTCTCTCACTAAGGGCACGCCTCCACTGCTGCTGCTGCTGCTGCTGTTCGTACGAAGGGCATGCATCTCGTGCTGCTGGTGTTATTGTTCTTAGTAACGGCACGCCTTTCTCTCTCTCTCTCTCTCTCTCTCTCTCTCTCTCTCTCTCTCTCTCTCTCTCTCTCTCTCTCTCTCTCTCTCTCTTTCTCTTTCTCTTTCTGGGTACATCTGTCGTCACCACCACCACCGCCGCTTCTCTCACCCCGGCCAGAGGTTAGAGGAAGTAGTACTACTGGTGAGGTCCTTTTCTCTTTCTACTCCTCTTGTCTTCCCTCCTCCTCCTCCTCCCCCCCCCCTCTTTCTTCTCTTTATGCTCCACACGTCTCCATACACATCACACAGCACGTCCCCGTCTCACCTCCTCTCACTTCTTGCTCACTGTCAACGCTTACACATCTCACACCTCCTCACTCCCCTCCTTGCTTAGCCCTCATTCCCTCTCATTTGTTCCTCACCAACCTCGTAGCATTCTCTCTCTCTCTCTCTCTCTCTCTCTCTCTCTCTCTCTCTCTCTCTCTCTCTCTCTCTCTCTCTCTCTCTCTCTCTCTCTCTCTTTTCTATAAAGAGATGATGTATAAATTCATAACCTGACAGCAGATTTGTGTTAGTGTACCGTCCACCAGATGATACTAGCCGCTCCCACTTCCTCCCTTCCTTGCTCCTTCCCTTCCCTCTCTCACTCCTCCCTTCCTTGCTCGCTCCTTCCCTCCTACCCTCACTCCTCCCTTCCTTGCTCCTTTCTTTCCTCCCTCCCTCATTCCTTCCTTCCTTCCTTCCCTCGCTAAAGTTGCCACACTCCATAATCTAACCTAACCTAACCGTATGTTAATGTATGTGTCGAACACCATATTATTTAACTTTTTTGTATATATTAAACATATTTCAGTGGGTGTGGAAGGGGAGTAGCAGCCCAAAACCTTCTCTTGTGGGTGGAGTCTGGGCAGTGGGGGAAGAACCATTGACTGCCTTAGTTATTAATGGTTAATTCCAGAGCGGGATGGGAATAGTTACCACCACAATCATCACCTAATAACTCTCTCTCTCTCTCTCTCTCTCTCTCTCTCTCTCTCTCTCTCTCTCTCTCTCTCTCTCTCTCTCTCTCTCTCTCTCTCTGCTGTTGTTGTTATAATGGCCGGCAGCATATTTGCGGCGGTTCAACCTTCACCTTGAATATAATGTCGGCGGCTGCGGGAGTTTCCTTGTGGTGTGTTGAGGGTCAGCTGTTTGCATCAGTGGCGGAAGTGTGTGGACGGAGGGGAGGGATGGGCGCTGGGAGCAGGGTGGGCGCGGGGTTTTTGGCGGGTATACAAGTGACGGGAGAGGGAAGGAGTGGCGAGGGAGGGATGGGGAAGAAGCTAAGGAACACAGTACATACCTCTATAGTCTATACTAATGATATTATAATGTTTGTTTGCTCTTTCAGTCACCACCACCACTATCACCATCAGCATAGTCATTATTAGTATATGTTTGTGGTCCTTTTGCTTCTTCCTGCACTGTTCCTTCCTTCCTTCCTTCCTTCCTTTCTTCCTTTCTTCCTTCCTTCAGTCACATAGCCTCGTCACGCCTCCTCGTCTAGTCTTGCTTGGTGGTGATTTGGGTGCACGAGGCGGACAAGGAACATCATAAACAGGTGTACGAATATATAAAAATGTCGATATACAGCACACACACACACACACACACACACACACACACACACACACACACACACACACACACACACACACACACACATACACACACACTGTATCGTAGGAGTATATACACAGGCTGATGATGTCCGTGGGAGCCTGGTAGGTGTGGTTGGGTGAGGCGCCGGCAGGTGTGTAGATCTTTCAGAATCAGGCGAGAATTTTTCATGTATTGTGTGTGGGAGGAACGAGATGGGGAGCAAGGCCAGAGGTGGTGGTGGTGGTGGTGGCAGCTGACGGAATGCTCCTGACAGCTGCCTCCACCACCACCACCACGCGGGGGTGTCCCAGGAACCAACTGTGAAGGAGTGAGCTTAAGGATCTCCAACCTAGTAACCCTAAAGATATTAAGGTATTAGAAGAAGCTGATGTGGTGATGTGTGTAATGTGATCTTAATTAAGGCATGACTGATTTATTATTATTATTATTATTATTATTATTATTGTCGTTGTTGTTGTCGTCGCCGAGGTGTAGTTGTGTTGAAGTGTACAGACAGTAGTTGGTAGTAGTAGTAGTAGTAGTGGAGCATGGATATCAGTGGTCAGTGTCAACACTCACCCTTCTCACCACCACCACCACCACCTCCCTTCCCTTCCACCACTAGCTGCTTGTTCGATGCAACTATTTGATGAAAGAAAACATCGCCACTTGATTCTCTACATGGAAGGGCACGTCGCATCTATTGTCTGTGGTCTGCTTCTCTCTCTCTCTCTCTCTCTCTCTCTCTCTCTCTCTCTCTCTCTCTCTCTCTCTCTCTCTCTCTCTCTCTCTCTTTTCTCGTCGCGCATCAGGCCGTGCCCCGCCCACACCCCGTATATTTTTACCGTCTCCCTCACTTTTGGCGTTCTTGGCATTCCATATGTAATTGCGTTGTTAATGGATTGATTGCATCATCCTTCTGTTTGTGTTGAAGGTGGCAGGATTTGTTTCGCGCGGGAGTCAGACAGCCAGGCAAGTGAGTGAGGGACGGGGAGGAGCGATGGATGGCTCACAAGGGCATGGAGGGTTTGTTAGCAACGTGGAAGCGGTGTGGCAGGGAAATTCATTGCCTGAAGATGCCCACACATTGGCGTGCGGCCTTAGTGAAAGTGTGTAGTTCAAGGTGGATCTCCTTGAGTGTGTCTCCGCGTGCGGCGTAATAAGGTCGAAGCAACACCAATCGCCCACAACTCAAGCACCGTCCCACCGTCCTTCCATCAGCCTCATCCTTGCCTTGTCGCCCTCACCACATGACGTCACTCACCCCCGTTCCCCTTGCTCCCACCTATCACCTACACCTACGCGCATGTCCACCTTGAACATACTCTTCACCTCAGCCAGTGTCGTCAGTACATATTGAATGCTGTCAATATATTTACTTGCATCGGGCTCTTCAGGCTGTTCAGTGCTTTCAAAACGCTTTGATACCACACATTTAAACGTTACATTACCGGACTCAAACTTAATGGATGGTCTTGAACAAACACTAAACCCCACATTATCAAGCATGTCTCAACTGTCATGGGAAACGCGCCCTCCTGCGCCACCTCCTGTAGACCACTGTTCTGCATCATCCCGAGGGGAGTTGTACGGACTGGCGGTAAGAACTGGGCACTAACTCTCCCACTGACTTGCATCTTATTCGCCTACCTGTCATTGCTTTGAGACTGGAAACAGTATTTGTCGCTGCTTTGAGACTGAAGCAGTAACGTCCACACTACGTAATATTTAATTCACCTTGACGCCCCCGCATATATTTGTAGTGGCTGATGCCTCAACAGGTGTAGTAGTTGTAGTGTTTTTGTAACCCAGAAGCACAGGGGTGTGTTCAAGAGGGCCAAGGTGCATGGTAAGCTGCCAAAAACTTGAATGCAAACCAAAGGCCATGTTAACATTGGTGAGGGAAGGTAGAGGTGGTACAAAGCCAACAGGACTTCATTACAGAGTGTAAGTGCATGCGCCTCACACTCCCGGACACCACGTGCGTGGGGCGCGGGCTAGACTGCGCACCTCGCGTGAGTGAGAGTGAAGGTGAGAGATGTGGGCGTGGTCGAGGGTGGAACGGGCTGGCGGTGCACCTGGCTGTACCTCCTCCCCTGACCCTCACTGCCTGTCGTCTGCTTTCTCTTTACTATTTATTTTATTATCCTTCTGTGATTTGCCCCTTCATTGCTTTCTTTGTTCATGTTGGTGTTCTGTTGTGTTGGCTGTTCGCCCACTCGTGGGAGTCGTACCGAGGCGAGCTTAGTGCGGTGTCCCTCATCCCTCTAACACTGGTGACAGAATGCCGTGTGGTTAGGCAGAAAATGCAAAATGCAGACCACATAGATCTCAAGCTGGCTGACTGGCTGGCCTCCGAGCGGCTGAATTACCTAATGGTGACTGATCCCGCGCCAGGGACGGAAAAATATTGGCCAGCGGTGTAAGGGATAAACAAATGTTCGTTGAGACAAAATGTTAGGTGCGAGTATTGTAATTTGAAACCAAATAAACACAACAATCAACAATAGTTTGTTGATATTTATATGTAATACTACATACACACACATTGCTTGTTGAAGGTCATGACATTAGAATGAAATTGGGTTTACATAAATGCAAGTAATTGTAGGCCAAAAACACGATTCAATTATTATTTGAACTCATGCAATGAACTTCAACTGAAACCAACACCTCTTCTCCCTTTCAAAAATGTAAATATTGCATCAGTTGTCCTCTTACTTGGAACAAATCTAGTTGCAACACAACTATGTCCACTTCTTCCCTAATCTTGCCATGCCAGACTGTCTCAACGATATTAATAGTTTGGTTTAATAATTTCAGGCTTTCATAGTTACCACACAAGTGTATCATATTTCCTCTCTACACTTTTATGCCACACTTCACAGCGTTGTGTCCTGTGCAGTATTGTGACTGTGTTGCAAATGACTTGACATTCTTAGTTGGCGGAACCAAACTAAAGATGGCTGACGTTTTTTTATCTGGCTGACATTGAATTAGGTTAAGATTACTAAAGAATCTCAGATCAACACATTACCTACATATATATATATATATATATATATATAGTAATTTGTGAAAATATTAATAATTTATTAGAAGATTTTTGTTATGAGATTTTTTTCACTTACATTATCAGATTATGAAGAGATTTTTTTATCTTCATGAATATGTAGATGTCTAATTTTTGTTCTTCTTTTCAGCCATATGCAGTAGACACCTGACAGTATCTCCCATGGATGTTGGAATTAGCCCAGGCCCTCTTCACCAGTGAGAGCATTTTAGGCTCTGCACAGAATGGAACAATCTGGTCTTATCACAAGTCAAACCATCAGTCAAGTTACAGGAGAGTGACTTTCCTTATCCCAACGAGGATCTTGTGCCATTGATTGATCTCAGACAATGGCCGCCACTGAGTCTTCTAGTGGACAGCACGGAAGACCCACCACCTTGGAATCACCGCAATGCATGTTAACATCTCTGTGTCATCTGATGTCCTCGGTGTTGTGATCACTGCTGACACATTCATGCATTTTGTCTATGTCTGACAACACAGCTTCCCACCAGGCTAGCAGTGAATATTCTCCAGTGTTACTCTATAAGATCAATATTAACACTATCTATGTTGTCAGTAATATCCTGCTTATCAGCTAAAGCTTTTTGTGATACCTAATTGTTGCAGTCTGCAGATCATGATGTATAGTGTAGTCAAGCAACATCAGAAGTATTTGTGAATTAAGGTCAAATGATATGAGTTGGTGGGTGCTCAAAAGTGTTTGGCAACTTGAAGAAACACAATTTATGATTGAATTAAGGAATGTAAGTGGCTGGTTCACAAGTAAATTACTGTGCAATATTTTGGGTAAGGTTCTCTTGGCTATCTGTCTTGCGACATTTTGTGCTGTACTAGCAACAGCAACAGGCAACAGCAGCATATTAAGTGAGTGACAGCCATGCAAGGTATTGGCACTGGCTAGAGGGACCTACAAGTGACTCAACACAGGGAGCTGAGGAGTTCACCAACCATGTGATTATGTGCTTCCCTCATGCTCTGTAAATACATTATGTGCTAGTAACACAGTTTAAGTTTGGATGCAATAGTCTTTTTTATTAGTTTATTGTAATAATATTCAATATATATATATATATATATATATATATATATATATATATATATATATGTATATATATATATATATATATGTGTATATATATATATATATATATATATATATATATATATATATATATATATTTCCATATAGTAGATTTCATTGTCTCAATCCCACCAAAACGTCATTGCCTGTGCAAAACTTTTTGTTATCGACATGATATTGAAAAATCTCCAACATCATCTTTTGATCTTGAGCAGATAATACACTGAAATAACTGTCATTTTTGCCTATGTTTTATAATTGCATTTAAAGTTTGCTTTTTTTTTTATTTGCACATGCTTTGATAGGACTATTAGCAATATTTACCAATAGCACTCATTACATAACCCTGGGTGTAAAAGATGCGAACTACTAGGAAGGGGAAACTTATCTTCCAAGATGCATTTCACATGAATATATTGATATTTAGTGCTAATGACATAATAGAGTATATATAATGTATATATATATATATATATATATATATATATATATATATATATATATATATATATGTATGTATGTATATGTGTGTATATGTATATATATGTATATGTATATATATATATATATATATATATATATATATATATATATATATATATATATATATATATATATATATACATACACACACATATATATGTATATATATGATAAATGATGTATACCAAAGTTATGTCAAGATACAAGACAATTATGACAACAGACTTAGCTCTACTTGTATTTACTATTGTGTTGATTGTATAAGAATGTCTGGACTTAGGTTGAAGATGAAGATGCACATGTTACAAAATCTTTCCTTACATTTGTATATCTGCTGATTTCTACGTCTGCTTTAATTTTCACAAACTTCAGCAGGCAACCTCTTTCCTAATAAAGTGACTAAGTTTTCACAGACTCAGCAGGGAACATCCTTCTTAATCAAGTCCATCTCATGTGTACATACCTAATAAAAAATTAAAACAAGGTCAGTGATGTGTAGATACAGTGGATGCCAATAATTATTCCAGCCACTCAATGAAAAGTACATATAGTTTTATTTCTTATTTTGCTGCCACTTGTGTGTATATATTTCACTGCAGTATACAGTTAACAGAGTATTCAGACAAATGTTCGAATGTTCTGTCGGATCTGTATGCTTTAAGTGAAAAAACTTGTATTAACACTGTGAAGCATAAGTATTAAATTTGCTTGTCATTGGGTGGTGATTAAATAAATAAATCATCCAGTGTAAGTAACCATCAAGGTGAATGACTGTAGACATGTGGGTGTGTGAGAGGTAGACTTTGTAAAAGGTACATGCACAAGTCATTAGTCCTTGCAAAGGTGCCATCACACAAGTGTGCCTGGCTGGGACGACATGCTGAGGAAAGGGATAATTTTGGGAAACAATCACTTGCCCTTCTTGATGTAGGACAATCTGTTGGATAAATGACGTCCTCTTTCCTAGCATGTCATCTGTCATTGGACTTGTAAGCACAAAAGATTATTGTGTGAGAAAATGAGAGAGAGATGGAATTAATTTAGAGAGGAATGAGAGCCTGTTAAGTTTCCTATGTAAAGGGCTGCCACTTTTAAGTCCTTGAATGTTGATGTGAATTCCATTTTCATTCTGATTTTTATTTTGCTTTCAGAATGAAGGAAAGTGTAGTAGTACTTTTGGTTATACTTACAAAAATGGGGCAAGCATTAGGTTAACTTACTGTTCATTACTTTCCAAACTTTGCTGTGCATCCCTCTGAAGATAGGTATTGTCTAATATCAGTCATTGAGTGTTACTCTTGGAATCAATCATGTATATTTGAACTTCCCTGATTCATAACTATCTAGAGGAAGATGAAAATCATTAGGAAATTTCAGTGTCAAGAAAAGATTTATTATGAAGCAAGTGAAGCCAGGCTGCTAGACTAGCGGAACAGGTCCCTGGAGAGCACCTTACCTTGATAATGCAGGAATTGGTGTCTGCATGGTGGTGGATCTAACAAAATCCCATGTGCTGTGGTCTTGAGAAGAGTCAGCACATATCCTACTCTAGATCCCCGTATCTTAACAAGGAGGGTAGTGGCACGTCCTCTTATTACTAGTGTTTACATCATGTCTTGCGTCTAATGCTCATATCATTTGAATTATAACCCATTCGAATGAATGTATAATTAATTTGTTATAAAATAAATGTATTTTTAAATATGTTGAATACCTGTTGAACTTTGCTTCACCTATTCACATCACCAAGAAGAATGTACATATTCAAAAGATTTATATAAATTTTAACAGTATATACTAAAAACAATAAAAATAAAAATTTTAGGTAGGACTTAAAGAAAGAAATCCACAAGTGAAAAAGGAAATATTATAATGTTCCCCATCCTTCCATTGTAATCTTGAGAAAGATGGATGTAGATGGAGCACAACACTGGAACATTCACACGTGAGATGAAGTACCTAAGCAAAAGGGACACAAATTGGGGTATTTTATAACCATGTAATAGTCTCTATACTGATTTGATTCATATTGATGCCTACTCCTCCCCTCCCCCCTTCCCTAACACATAAATTCTGAAGTGAGCTGTAAAATGTTGACTGACAAAATAACAAATAATTATATATTTTTCATGATAATGAACAATTTGTATCAAGTCCCTCAAATTATATATGTGTAGTTAGCAACCTTCTAGCTTGATGGCTAATGCACTTAGTTAATTGTTGAAAAGGCAAGGTTTTCATCGTTGGCTAAATACAGATGGGGGCCCGGGTGGCTCTGTGGTGCAGTGCTCGGCTCGTGACCTGAAGGTTGCGAGTTCGATCCTGGCTCATGGCAGCTTCTTGGTAAGAGGGGCAGCACTCTCTCATTAACCCTAGCTGATCTATATGGTCTATAGATGCCTAGTTCGGGGGAATTATTTAATTTTTAAATACAGATGCTTGAGTGTTATGAGTGTCAAAGGACAATCTTGCTAGTTTTGATGTCAGTCCTAAGAAATCTCTGGCAATTTGTGACCATGGACAACACTTGGCTTAATCACTTTCAGCTTGAGACTAAATCAGAGTCAAAACCGTGCAAACATTTAGGATCTCCAGCTCCCAAGAAGGCCAAGTTAGTGATGTCTGTTGGGAAGGTGATGGTCTCAATTTTTGGGAGATGTAGAGGTGGTGCTGTTAAACTACCTGGGCGAGGCTCAAACTGTCACTAGGACTTTCTATGTTGATCTCTTGAAGCAGCTTGGGAGAACATTAAGAAAAATGGCTTGGTAAGGTAACATTAAGGGTCCACCAAGGCATTGCTCCAGCTCACAAATCCGCTTTGGCCTTTACTCTTGTCTATGAATGTAGATTCCAACTTGTTGAACGTCTGCGTTCTTCACCTGATTTGGTTCCTCAGACTATTACCTGTTTCCTAAGAAGAAGAACTTCAACATTCACCATTTTTCTGCTGATAATGATTTTATTGATGTTGTAAATCACTTCTTTGAGGAGTAAGATGCAGGCTTCTACAAAGAAGGGATCAATATGCTTCATGCCTGCTGGACTAACTGTGTAAGCTTGCTAAGAGAAAAATAACTATCAATTTGTCTGAAATTAGATATTTGTACCATAGGCCACAAACTTATTAATCATCTCATGTACTTTCCGTTGTATGTATATACATAGATCATTGATAAGATCAATTTTAGTCAAACATAGAATACTAATGATTGAGTTGGTCCTTTCTATTGCCAACTCAGAATTATCCACATGTGTAGGACGTGTACAGCACTCTAGTGGTCTTATGAGTTATCAGTCAGTGCGGTGTTGACTGTTGTGATGACCTCATTGTGGTTGACATGAGATCATCATAATTGTTGGTTCATCTGGACAATTAAAAATGTCTAGTTCTATATCATGTGGCTCTCTCACTCCTACAAAGCAAAATGTAAACAACTTCAAAGGTATCGACAGTACTGGGTCTGGGAGCCGGGTGGTACAGTGCTCGGCTTGTGGCCTACAGGTTGCGAGTTCAATCCTGGCTCACGGCAGCTTCTTGGTGAGAGGGGCAGCGCTCTCTCGTTAACTCTAACAGAGTTATATGATTTATAGCTACCTTGTTAGGGTATTATTTAATCTCCTATTTTAATGACAGTACTGGAAAACTGTACCATTGGCTCAATACTGTAGATGACATTTACAGAGCAAATTGCAAATGCTGCTGAGTTTTTATAGTAAGTTATAAAGGATTAAGTTATTTGAAACAGCTACCCTATATGTGACACAGATAAGCAAATCTTCAATGCTTGGGTGCAGAGGAAAACAGTAAGCTTTTTCAAGTGTGTTGGTTGTTATATTGCTAGTGAAACCTTGAGTGAAAGAGAATAAGATGGATGGAAATGAGGATGACTACATAATGAACAGACCTGGGATTACAGGTGGTGAATTTAGGGAGAGAATGGGAGTTGAGTGTATTAGTTTTGTGTGAGACAATGTAAACTAAAATTAAGCTAGATAATAATGGATATGGAGAAGGGACAGTAAGAGTATAGCTTTTGTGTATGTCACATACACACACAACAGTTTTCCCCAGAGAAGTTTAGATACTGGAGGAAGATGTGATAATGGTAAATAATATACATCAACTGAAAGAAAAACTGGACAAATATGGATACGGAGACAGGATCACACCAGTGTAGCTCAAGCCTATTATAATAGAAAGGTAAATACACAGATACACAATAAGTTTATGGGCGGAGTGACTGTGGTACTACATTGCTCTGCTAGTGGTCTAAAGATTGCGAGTTCGAGCCTGGCCCACGGCAGCTTCTTGGTGAGAGGAGTAACGCTGTATTGTGAACATTAACATAACCATGGTGAGCATGGTCTATAGCTACCTAGCTCGAGGGGATTATTTAATGATGCACAATAAATTCCCAGGGATAACATAATGAACTAATTAGTTACACAAACATTTCTTCAATCATCATCATCATTATTAGCCTCTTTGATTTCCCTGCAGGACTGAGGCCTCTCCCAACCCTCTCAATTCATCTATCGGCTGCCTGTCTATTCAATATATTAATATTACTCAATGTTAAGGGCACGTCAAGAGGGCAAAGCATGGAATAAAAAGATTTTATGCAACACAATAGCATGGAAGGAATACGATTGGGTAAGAAGTAGTTACTTAAATATACATTGAAAAGATGTAGATAGTTAGTAATTCGTTTCTTTCTTTTTTTTAGATTCCAGCAGTTTGGTTGGAAGTCAGCGTAATAATATTTTAGGTGACACTTGGCATCAGTGAACACTTTGTTATGGTTACACGGCCCAACACGGGACTGTCGTGGCCTCAGTGTGTTTCTGTTCTATGGCTCAATATTTGTTTTAACACAAGGTGAGTTACATAAAGCCCATCAGGAGGTATTGCAGCCCTAACCACTGTATCACTACCATGGGAAAACTTGAAATATATTGGAATTTCAGCAAAATTTGATGAATATTGTTTGTAGACTTGGAAGGATTTCTCAGTGTTGCACATTCTTGACGTGTTTTTTTGTGCTTAACAGGTCTGTCTGGTTACTGCAGTGGTATAGCTGTGTGGCTGGGTGATGTCCACCGTGAGTTATGTGGAACGAAACACGGACTTGTCTACAGGAAGACGTGCCACATCAATCAAAAGTGACTGCCAAAAAAAAAATGAGTAGTACAGAAAGTTAGGATGAAGGATGCTATACATAAATATTCCGTGGGCAGGACAGTACTACCAATATTTAGTTTGTGATTACACAGTATTTTTATAACTCTCGCTTACCCAATCCTATTAGTGTCACCTCCACTCCCTAGAGAGAATGAGGGCAAGAGGGGATATGATTGAGGTTTACAAATGGGTAAAAGGAATTAATAAGGGAAACATTGATCAGGTTCTAGAAATTAGTAGTCAGGATAAGACACCTGGAAATAGGTACAAGCTAGAAAAACTTAGATTCAGGACAGACATAGATAGATATTGGTTCTACTAACAGAGTAGTGAACGATTGGAATAGGCTGGGGAGATACATAGTAAGTGCTGAGTCAATAGGTAGCTTTAAAAGACGGTTGGATCAGAGTATGGATAGGGATGAAGAGTGGGATGGCTAAATATTGGATTATTCCAAGGGTGGGAGACAAGGAACTGCCTCGTGTAGGTCATCAACTGGCCTCTTGCAGTCTCCTCATTTCTTAAGTTCTTATACATCGTCGTGCTATTCTCCTTACGTAGTCAGTTACTGTTAACTTACCATAGTGTTATATGACCTTTGATGACTGGCACTTCTTTCATTTATTAACTAACTAACTAGCTTATTGTTTGAAATTTAAATTGACTTCTGATGAAGCTGTTATTATGAATATTATGAGATGTGCTGATTTTGTCCTCTTGAAGCCTTTGCTTCAAAAGGTACAGACGTAAGATAGAGTCTTACCAATTAGAGGAATGTTGTGACTTGTACACAAGGCCATCAAGCTAAATGTCCATTGTTGATGTTTCATCCAGCCAGACAGTTAATGTTGCTGTAGTAGTTGTCTGGTCCTGTGTTCAATCTCTAACATTTACAACTGAGAGTTTAAAAACTCTTACTTTCATTAAGTTCCTCAAAATGCAGGCATTATAGCACTACCACTATTACAGATGCAGGTGAAGATATCAAGGCAGTCACCTTTTCCTTACATGCCAGGACCCCTGCATGCACTGCACCCTTCAGCACTCTGTTTGGTGTGAGTGTATGTCTCAGCATTCCTTCTCACCCTGCACTATGTGTGGGGTCCTGCAAGACATCCCACAATGTGTGCTGCTGAGTGTATTATCAAAAGAGTTGGAATGGAGGACAATAGTCAAGGATGCAGCAGCTACAGCAAAAGTATGAAGGAGCAGCCTTCCTTGCTTGTGGGGAGGTTCAAGTGTAGTCATTGTGAGCAAATGTTCATACAAGTGTTCACCCATCCAAGTCTCCTCCTAGAATATCTCTCCATTCACACAGATAAGAAGAAGTTTATCTGTCGAATGTGCAAGAGAAGTCTTACTAAAAAGCATAACATACCATCATCTAATAAAATTGGTGGAAGGTTGTATGAGTGTCAGGAGTGTGGTAAAAAGTTTGCTAAAAGGAGTGACCTCACCAGACACAATCTCATCCATTCTGGTATTAAAAAATTCAAATGTCAAAACTGCGGCAAACGCTTTACTCAAAAGATTACACTCACCAAACATATGTTCATCCACACTGGTGTTAGAAACTTTGAGTGCCAAGAGTGTGGTAAAAAGTTTACTCAGAAGGCTAACCTTTCCAGACACGTTCTCATCCATACTCGTGAAAGAGATGGTATAAGCTTTGAATGCCATGTGTGTGGTAAGAACTATACTCAAAAGGGTAAACTCAATGAACACATCCTTATCCATGCTGGTATTAAAAACTACGAATGCCAAGACTGTGGCAAAAAGTTTGCTCGAAAAGCTAACCTCACTAGCCACATGCTCCTTCATGCTGGTGTAAGAAAATTTCAGTGTGAAAATTGTGGCAAGAAGTTTGCTCGAAAGGCCAACCTCATTCAGCACATGCTGATCCACTTAGATGTTAGGAACTTTGAATGTACAGAGTGTGATAAAAAGTATACTGTCAAGGCTGCCCTCACTCAGCATATGGTCACTCACACGGGTGTTAAGAACTTTAAGTGTCATGAGTGTGGTAAAAGATATGCATTAAAGGGTGATCTCAACAGACATGCACTTGTCCATGCTGGTATTAAAAATTTTGATTGTGAGGAGTGTGGGAAAAGCTTTGTTCGTAAGTCTTACCTTACCAAACACATCCTCATTCATAAAAAAGTGTAATGAAGTATGTTACTGTGAACTGTAGAATGTGTATTTGGCTGCATTACCATCAAGCTGGAAGACATAACCATTGGATTCCCTTATCTGTATCTTTTATATATGAAAAGGAATATGAAAATCTATATTAATCAATAGAATAGTTACATGAAACTTGTCTATTTAGTCATCTAGTTTTCTGGGTCCCACGTGTGGATGTCATCCTATGTTATCCTTTGGCTTTTTACATTGAGGAATATTTAATGTGCTTCACCCACATATTCTCATCCTCTCTTCACGTGTCCAAACCAATGTAATCCATCAAGTAGGGCAGTATACTGTATTTGTTATGATGACTATGAGCAAAATTAATATCTTACAAAGCCATGTGGACTGAGTAAATATCTGTTAACCAAAAAAGTAATTATTATAGAACCAATAATATTCCTCTAGGAAAGAGAAATGATAGAATGGAAACTATAATTTTTGAGGAATAGGTAGAAAATAGATATGACTCATAATTGTAAATATTTGATGGCGAATCAAAGGGGAGAAAAATTAGTGCATTTATTTTAAAATATATATTTATATACTTATTTTATATACTTTTTTTTTATAAACAATTGACCTAAAACAAATGGGATGGTGTACATCATAAAAATCAGAATGCTCAGGAACTTTGAAATAAGTTACAAACCTAAGTATAAAAATGTACAAACATTATATAAATTAATTAAATATGTAATCAACAAGACATATTCTATTACCCGATTACAAAAGGAACGCCAATTATAGTTGGGCTGATGGGTCAGTGTAACAAGAACAACTTCCTTCCCACCACCCTCCAAGAAGCCTTCAGCCTCAGCAGTCACGCTTGCTGGACGCCACACCGCCTTTCACCGCCTTTATGGTAAGGACGCCGTCGGAGGACAAGGCAGACGTCACAGCTTTCACATCAACCACGCCGGGAAGCTGGAACCATTGGCGGAAACTGCGGGTTGACGTACAGCTTCCCTCCTGCTTCTCTACCTTCCCCTCCACCTGCACCTCATTCTTGCCCACCACTTTCACCTTGATGTCTCCCTCTAGGAAGTCACGCACATCGAGCACCACCTGTAAGCACGACAACATTGAGTAACTTGTTGGGAAGAGAAGTTATTTGACAATGATCACTACTACATTAATCAAAAGTTATTATCATCACACTCCACTGGTTGATTTATAATAAACTCACCTGGTGAACTTGCTCATTTTCAGTGACCTTTACTGCCAGACTCTTGTTGGTCATGTCATTTGTACGCAGATTCCTGTAGAGGGATAAGTTGTCTGTTGGGGAGTCGTCGTGATTGAACCTACTGAGGACCTCCTTCACAGCTGCATCAAAGTGCTGCTGAGAATCCTTGAAGAAGGAATCATGGAAGAACGATCCTTTGGGAAACACAGGGAGGAGGGAATCAAGCACCCAGGATGACTCACTCGTGGCATTGAGGTGGCTATGGCTTGTCTTCTTTGAGTCAAGGGAATGGACATTCCCAACCTCCTGTTTATCATCACTCATCATGCTGGACACTTGCTTATTGGTACCAACTGCAGCTTCATTGTGAACTGATGTGTTAGAGCTGCTTTCTTCCACTGAATTTGAACTGCTATTGTTTGAGGAAGATGATTCTGTGTTGCTGGTAGTTACACTCTCCGTTGCTTTAGAGTTGTTTCCAGATACCCGAACATCATCTGATCGTTCCTGTTGTGGAGTTGAATTTGCTATAAGATAAACTTTCCCTAATTATGTGACTGTGGTTTATAATTGTACACAATAAAGAATAATAATATACTGTAATTTTTATGCCATGTTCACAATGTACAAACCTTTTTGGGTACTTTGATGGTGAGGATGCCATCAGCAGACAACGTGGCTTCTACCTTCACCAACCCTGGGAATGTGAAGCTGCGCCGGAATCTTTGTTTGGACATTGATCCTTCGTTCTGTTGCTCCTCACTGCCCTCTACCACCACCTTGTTCTCGTCGACGACCTTTACCTCCACGCCTCCAGCCATAAAGTCTCGCACGTCCATCACCACCTGAAAAACCAAAAATTCTTGTGTTACAAAAGTGAGCGCCTTGTTCACCAATGAATTCATGGGTAAAATTGTCCCTTTTCACAGATTGCATGAGCCTTGGTGACTGTACAAAAATGTAATTAAAATTTTTATCCAGCTGAACTATCGCAAAACTCTAGTTACACTAAATAATTAATGTGGTCATCCTTACCTTGTGCTCTTCACTGTCCTCGGTCACGGATACAGCCTGGTTTTCGTCTGCCAGGTTTCGTTCCCGCAGACTCCTGTAGGAGCTCATGACATCATCTTTGGGTGATTCTCCCACGGCATTCAGCACCTTCTTCATTGCTTCCTCAAATTCCTGGTGAGTTTGAGTAAAGAATGAGTCTTGGAAGAAGAGTCCACTGTGAAAAATAGGCAGCAGAAGGCCCGAAGGCTGGACTGGAAATCCATTCTCAGACACTGGTTTCTTGCAAGTGGTTTCCGTTGTGGAGTTCTTTTCATCACTTGTTTGATGGACCTTCATTGAGTCTTTAGTGAGGGAGTTCGTGGAAGTTCTCCTACTGGAGGCTACTGACGATGCTTCCCCTGACTGTGTCCTAGTTGAAGTCTCACGAGGAGACTCAACTGATGTCTTTGTGGTTTCTTCTGCTGTGTTCGACTTTTTGTTGGACTGCTGAATGGTGATGTTAGTGCATTGTGCGATGCTCTCCTAAGGGAAGAAAAAAATATCATATTTATATGTTTTGTACATAGATAAAAATTAATTGTCTAAATTGTACATAACTTGATTTTTCTTGTTACTTGTGGATTACTTTCGTATTGTTGAGAAGAGAAAATCTTAATTTTTTCAGAGGAGAAAACTTACATATTATCATCCTCCCCCTTCTGTTAATTATCCATCTATGCAGCATGTATGTATCTATCTCAGAATAGCATCAGCTTACTCCCTCTACTAACCTTTTTGGGAACTGTGATGGTAAGGATGCCATCAGAGGACATTGTGGAGGTAATGTCAGCTGCCTTGACCAACCCTGGGAATGTGAAGCTGCGCCGGAAACTTTTTTTGGACATTGATCCTTTGTTCTGTTGCTCCGCATTGCCCTCTACCACCACCTCGTCCTCGTCAATGACCCTCACCTTTACATCGCTGGCCATAAAATCTCGCACGTCCATCACCACCTGAATAATCAAAAATCCTTGTTACAAAAGTGAGCGCCTTGTCCACCTTGTCCAATTTAAAGGTAGAATTGTACTTTTTTCACAGATTGCATGAGCCTTGGTGACTGTACAAAAATACAATTACAATTTTTATCTAGCTGAACTATCGCAAAACTCTAGTTACACTAAATAATTAATGTGGTCATCCTTACCTTGTGCTCTTTGCTGTCCTCGGTCACGGACACAGCCTGGTTTTCGTCTGCCAGGTTTCGTTCCCGCAGACTCCTGTAGGAGCTCATGACATCATCTTTGGGTGACTCTCCCACGGCATTCAGCACCTTCTTCATTGCTTCCTCAAATTCCTGGTGAGTTTGAGTAAAGAATGAGTCTTGGAAGAAGAGTCCACTGTGAGAAATAGGCAGCAAAAGGCCCGAAGGCTGGACTGGAAATCCATTCTCAGACACTGGTTTCTTGCAGGTGGTTTCTGTTGTGGAGTTCTTTTCATCACTTGTTTGATGGACCTTCATTGAGTCTTTAGTGAGGGAGTTCGTGGAAGTTCTCCTACTGGAGGCTACTGACGATGCTTCCCCTGACTGTGTCCTAGTTGAAGTCTCACGAGGAGACTCAACTGATGTCTTTGTGGTTTCTTCTGCTGTGTTCGACTTTTTGTTGGACTGCTGAATGGTGATGTTAGTGCATTGTGCGATGCTCTCCTAAGGGAAGAAAAAAATATTATATTTATATGTTTTGTACATAGATGAAAAATTACTGTCTAAAATATATATAAGAACAGGATTTTTTTTGTTACTTGTGGTGTACTTTCGTATTATTGAGATATGAAAATTATATCATCTGAGAAAACATATTACCCTCTCCCTTTCGGTCTTATATCTATCAATTTATGCATATATGTATCTATCTCAGAATATCATCAGCTTAATTCCTTAACAAACCTTTTTGGGAACTGTGATGGTGAGGATGCCATCAACAGACATTGTGGAGGTAATGTCTGCATCCTTGACCAACCCTGGGAACGTAAAGCTGCGCCGAAAACTTTGTTTGGACTCTGAGCCTCCATTCTGCTGCTCGACACTGCCTTCCACAACCACCTCGTCCTCATCCACCACTTTCACCTTCACGTCTCCAGCCTTAAAGTCTCGCACGTCCATCACCACCTATAACAGCACAAGACACAATTATTTGAATAGTCACAATGGTAACTGCTCTCACAGCTTCACTAAAGGTGCACTCTATTCTTTGTTAAAACTTTCAATTCCATCAAGAATATCAAGGTATTGATAATGATATAATTACCTGGTGGCAAGTGTTGTTCTCAATGACTGTGGCGGCCTGACTATTTTCACTGAGGTCAGCCTTCCTTAACATCCCGTAGCTGGTCAGATCATCCTGCACACTTGACTCCTGATCCCACTGATCGAGCACATTTTTCATGTTCCCTTCGAAGTGTTTGCGAGCGTCTTCGAAGAAAGCATCATTGAAGAAGTGTCCCTTGGAGGTGATTGGAAGCAGCATCTCCTGTGGCCTTCCAAAGAGTCGACTGTTGATGCTGTTTTGTGAGTCGTTGTGACAGTGGTTGCTGCTGCTGCTGTTGTAACTTTCTTTGTTAATGTTGTGAACCATATTCGTAGAACTGCTTGTGGTTTTCGCGGTCATTTCACTGTTGCTTTCAGCTACGGCGGAAGATTGTTGTGTGGGTGCCATTGTTGTTATATGTTTCAACTTTCTCACTGAAGTAGAGTTTCACGTGTGCGATTGAGTCGAAGCGTTAAGACTTGCGAGCTGTACTACTCTGGCGACGAGTTGAGAAGTTTGTGAAGTGGAGAGCGGTGGTGCGGCTTATATGTGCCCGTGTGCTGGCCCGCTGCCCACACCCACCCACGCCTTATTCTGACACATACCTGTTCGCACTACCTGAGTAGGACCAATGAGAATGCACGAGAAGGTTGTGGAAGAAAAACATTATGTTTATTTTTCTGTTTGGAATTTGATGCATAGGCAAATACGTTGCAGATTAGTCATCGAAAAGAACCTTCGAGTGCCATATCGGAGTCATGGTGTTTCTTCCATGAAGGAAAACACGTGTATAACCCTTTATGCGTGGTGATTATATGTGTTATTACTTCCTCGACATAGACGTGAATATTTTGGCATCATGCAGGGCCAATTTTTGAAAGCAAATTGCGTGAGGAGCAGATGTGATGTACTACATACAGTAAGTTGCCGAAAGGAGGCTGGCCACTGTTTAGTGGAAAAGGCTGTTTACTGTTTTCTACTGATAGTTAACAAAAAATATAGATTTATTTACATTAATGCTTAATGCAAGTATAAAGGATCAGTATCTTACTTTTCTTTGCTACAAACACACCTTTAACAATGACACGCCTTATCATGCTTCGAAAAACTTTATCATTAAGGGAGAGGATGCACTTTGAATTTTCCTTCTGAACATTGTTTCTTCCTTAGTGAATCGACTGGAATTTTGCTATGACATTGAATTCATGGTCGATATATTATAATACGTACTATTTTACGTATATAAAAACGAAAAACCGACGAATAGTCTTCTGTCTAGAGATAATTAGGAAGAAAAACGAGATACAACTGCGCCGCTGATTATGAGATCCTAAAAGGAGACAGTCCAGCAGGAGTGGAGGGTGGGGCAGGGATGACCGTAGTCTGATCAGACGAACGATGCGTAACGGCGCTTTAGATGGAGGCTGGAGCTCCTTATAAGGATACATGTTTGACGGGGAGGGTTGGTGACGTAGTACGTGGATCATGCACGTCACACGGTCACAGGGTACTGCAGACTGGACACACATATACACACACACACACACGGGATGATGGATGAACAAGTGATGATAAGCACAAATTGAAAGTAACTTGATGCTTATACATTGTCAAAAAATATAATATAAAGTGTTGTAAAAGCATTACCGCCATAAGTTTGAGGTGGAGTTTTAGGGCTGTGACTGTCTATTAGACCCTATTCGCCCTGCACACCGCCGTGAGTTACGTCATCACCTCCCCCGCGGAAGGTGAGCTTCGTCCCTTTCTGGGTGGTAGAGAGGACAACACCCTTCCTTACAAGGATGCTCTGACGTAGTCCCGCATCTTCATGTAAGTTCTCATAACAACAGGATGACGTGAACCGTAAGTGTTGCAGGTCTACATGTTTGGTTGTTTATTAACACAACCAAACATGTAGACCTGCAACACTTATGTCTCACGTCATCTCGACCAGCATGACAATCTTCACACGCACACACACACACGCTAATACATTTTGCGTAACCATATAGGTAGTGCATGAGTAGAGATGGTCAGCATGAGCTACAGCTTAGTAGTCCGAGCGTGTTAATTACCTAGGAAATTAACTTATATATATATATATATATATATATATATATATATATATATATATATATATATATATATGAGAGAGAGAGAGAGAGAGAGAGAGAGAGAGAGAGAGAGAGAGAGAGAGAGAGAGAGAGAGAGAGAGAGAGATGATGATGATGATGATTTTCTCAACACAAAGATATGACTTGATATAAAGATGATTTTTTAATGGTATGGGGTTCATTCATTGTATGGGGTTCTTTCATTGCCTTGGTGAGTTAGTTCTGTTACCAAAAAGCTTTTGGCTAAAATGGTTCACTCAAGAGGATCATGCTTTTTTCGCCATAAGTATGGGAACCCCAGCCTGGGGGGTCCAATACTTTTGACTAAAATGGTTCACTCTCAAGAGGATCATGCTTTTTCGCCATAAGTATTGGACCCCCAGTCTGGGGGATTCAATACTTTTGACTAGTACTGTAGATTCAATTTTATCATTAATACAATTTAAATCACTAATTCATCTTTAAAGTGTAACCATATAGAGGAACAAACCCCACCAAGCTCTGTGTAGCATTTTTATCCTCCGACCAGATTCCTCCTGATGGCGACGCAGAAAACAAACGATGAGTAATAGTAGTAGTAGTAGTAGTAGTAGTAGTAGTAGTAGTAGTAGTAGTAGTAGTAGTATAGTATATATATATATAGTAGTAGTAGTAGTAGTAGTAGTAGTAAATTTTGATCATGTAGGTCGGAACTTGCCTTTGTAACGGGTCTCTTTAATTCTGTTTATGGATTTCGCAATATGTGTGGGTCCTGATATCTGTATAATGACTGTATAATTAAATTGTTTGTATAGTTAAGCATTGTGTTTGGGTTCAGTATGTGTTTTGTTTTTGTATAATATTTTGGAGAATGTTTTCCTATTTGCACGGCAAAGTGTTGTACTTGTTTGGTGTGCCGATAGGAAGGTGAACACCGTTATTCTGCACCTCAACTACTGTGTATTTCACTCTTTCTTTTTGTTAACACAGGTAAGTAAGTGTTGCTACTAATGCTGTACATCAACTCCCTTCTAAAGTGTACCTAGGATATGCTTACTGTAATTAGTGCATGGATATAGGACATCAGCATACATCGTGAGGCAACACTGCTGACCTTAATGGGTTTGCAGCTGAAGCAGTGTGTTTGCTCACCTGGCTTGCCATCCTCAATACCATAGCACGAGGCAGGATCAGTTAATGAGTTAAACAAACACGGAGTAATGATAATAATGATAACATCAGGGTTAATATGTTATTCATGTATATGTTTGGTTAAAATGCAATCTCCTTTTCTTTAGCCAGCAAACATCAAATACCTGAGCAGGGATATGAAGCTCAAGGTAAACTGTGTGGTAAATTCACATGTAAATGTGTTACTTATTAAGTGAGAACAATACAAGAACAAAATGTAATTGGAGTGATCACAGGAGGTCTTCAAACATTTAAGAAATCACATTAATGTGGCAAAGTACATTTGCACAGTATGTTGCCCTCACCAGCTATGTATAACAATTATACTGAAGTGCATGCATCTCTATGAAAAGATTTACGCAAAAGATTATCCAGAGTCTATTCTATGTGGAACATAGTTTAATGTGACTGCACATATTCTAAATCAGTCAATATAATATAGGCTGTACTGTAATTTTACCTTTATATGAAATATTATTACTAAATTAATTTTGTTTTGTTCCTTTTTGCAATATTTTTTAATTGATTAAAATTTAAGTTACAAACACTTAATCTCTCAGAATGAGATTACCATTAAGTCTTGTTAAGGAAAGGTTTTCAGTCATATTTGATTTAAAAGAAAATTGATGGTACTGCAAAATGAAATTTGCAAGCAATGAAAGATGGTAAGAATTGTATTACATGAAAGCAATATTAATGGTAACAGGAACAGCAGGAATAAGGGTGATAGTAATCACATTAGTAAGCAACATCTTCCAAAAGTCTACTTGTGAACTGGCAGTCATAACTGTTTCAGGAGTACTGAGAGATGTTGCGTCTCATAACCCTTGACATGACCAACACCATCCTCAAGTGAGTAGACCCAAACTGTACACTGGAAGCTCATGATACACTCACCTCCCTTTTAGCCTTGATCTTCCCTTGTTTGAGCTATATAAAGTTTTAACACCTCTAAGAATTGCTAGAAAGTTAAAAAGATGACTTGTATTTGAAGAAAGAATAAGCTTTGAGGTGGCATGATCATAATTATACAATTTATATTATCATGTTTTGTGTAATGCTTCCAGGTTCAGTCATTCATAAATTTCTCAGTCATCAATGTTGTTTTATGATACTATTTCACCTGATGATGCTGAGTCTTTGTACAAATGTGATTAATGATTACATAACTCTAATGACTATTAAATTTGGTGCAGTGCAAATAATAATAGTTGTGTGGTACTTGTTCATTTATTGTTTTTCCTCCTTGTTTTTATGGTCATGTTAAGATGTAATATTGTTGCAAGCTTTATTGGCCCAAAATAAATAGGTGCAACATGATTTTTTATCCAAGAAATTTTAAAAAAATGATTGCAGTTGACAGTAATTTTAGAAGACTGGGCTTGACCAAAAAGTGGATTAAATACTTCTATGAATCAAGTTTCTGTATGTGTGTGTGTGACTAATGTGTTGATATTTTCAATCCAAGGTTTCGAAAGCCTCCGGGTGAGCAGTATGCAGCTGTAGGAAGACTCTACGGATTGGACTCAGACCCTGTCAAGCTCAGCCAGGCCTTCAGGTGTGTTTTGTGGGTGAGCTAAGCAGGTAAGAAGTGGGGAGAGGAAGGAAGACCACATTTGGTGGATAAAGTAAAGGAATACAAAATTTTTTTTCTGTTTTAGCCTCTCTCCATGGAGGGATTTGATGAAGGGAGTGGGAGCACCTTAAGTTTAGATATTGACTAAATAGTTTGTCATTGAGTTGATAATTGACAAATGTATTGGTTCATGAATGTGTTGCTATAAATATGGGTGTCACATGGTACAACTTTATCCCATGCAGGTCAAGCTTCAAACAACTTGAAAGAGAGGCACCCAACTTTGGCGCTACAGACATTGGATGGCGTCAGTGGTGGCTGGGGTTGGTGAGCCGCACCTTCACGGCTGCCGGCTGTCCTGCTAACAGTTCCAAGCTTGACATCATCGGCAACCATCTCATCAAACACTTTTCTGATGCAAATGCGTATGAGCTTTTTGATGGCAGCACTGCACTGTTAGACGACATCAGGGGAAGGGGTGTTCTGCTGGGTGCCATTTCCAATTCTGATGAGAGGTTGGAGGGCATCTTGGTCCACCTGGGAGTGAGACATTATTTTGACTTTGTCCTCACCTCCTATGCAGCCAAAGTTGCCAAGCCAGACCCAAAGATTTTCCAGCAGGCATTGTCATGTGCTGGCAGCAACATTACCTCCTCAGAGGCACTGCATATAGGTGATGACCTGCAGCGAGACTATCTGGCAGCCCGGAGGTGTGGGTGGCAGAGTGTGCTGGTGTCTAGCCAGCTGCACCAGGTGTGTCAAGAGGCGGGGGTGCCTCTGGATGGTGCCTCCATGGTCACCTGTCTTAGAGATTTACATTCACTCCTAGACACTTACAGAACAACGTAAACATCCACAAGCATATCCACTGCTTTGTACATAAATTTTTTTTAGTGTGTTCTGTATTGCATGTAAAACAGTACAATTTATATTGAATATGTATTTTACATCACAGATGCCTAATTACTTCCATATAATGAGATTGGCATCGAGGGCCCAAATTTACCTTGCAAATAGTATTTTACATAGTCCTGCTTACACCTCACGTTATAAAGCAGAAAGTTCTCTGAAGGAAAAGTGTCCTTTAGCAAAAAATAGTTTTGTTATTAAGTACTACACTTATAGAAAAGAAAATGTTGATTTTGATAATGGTAGAAAATGTTTGTTAAAGAAAATTAACTTATCAGACCAATCATCAGACCAATCCTGGAGTGTTGTGTCAAGTAACTCACCCACAAATGATGATCAACATAATGGCAGAGGAAGGCATGGGTGGAGCTTGGCTATTGCATCGGCTCTCAGCATCTTTAGCACCAAGGCAGATGAAGAGGAGGAGAAAAAAGAGTCGGATCTCTTGATTTTGATAAAAAGAGGAATACTGGCCCTAAAGGTAGGACACAATGTATTATTCTACTAGTGATGATAACAATTTATTGTAAGTCATAAAGTGATTCACCAGTAACTCTTCAGATGTTTGTTTTGCTTATGTACTTAGTTTGGATGAATGTCATGGATAAGAAAATGAACCGAGGCATTTAGAAAATTGTGGTTGACATTGGAATATTGAAATTAGAAGTTGTTATAACATGGATGTGAGAAAAAAACTACTGCCAATTTAGGTTTATGTAGGAACATGTCATGGTAGGTAATGATAGTGTTGTGGCTGCTACTCACTGTTTTCATTGCACTGCAGGGTGGTGAGCTGAACAAGGCTGAGCAGCTACTCCATGTGGCCCTAAAAATGGCACAGGACACCAACAACCAACAGGCAGTGACCTACATCTTTGACCTGCTGGCCAATCTGGCGTACCAGCGGGAGGAGTACCCCAAGGCAGAGCGGCTCTTCAGGGACGTCTTGCAGCGCCTCCTCTCAGGTGTGTGTCTGTGTCTGTTGTTTGTCTGTCTAAATCTATGAGGCAATTTTGGGGGCATTCATGATATAGAGGGGGAGACGGTGGCCTAGTGGCTAGCGGTCGGGCTTACCAGCTCAGGGTACCGCGTTCGAGCCCCGGCATGTGCTGGCCACTTTTCTTTGGTAATACGCCGAGTGGCCTAAGATCACCCACATGCTGCCATAACACTATCCTCAATGGGACTGCAAAGCTATATGCGCGAGGAGCTTCCGTTGGCAGCATGAACCTCTCAATATGTAACAAGGCGTCACTTAAAAAATCTAACCCGCGCTACTAACGGGCGGAGGCCGATCATCTAAGCCTCTATTGAGCCTACCAGCGCCACGGATAAAGGATAAAAAAAAAAAAAAGGATAAAAAACTAATCCTAGCTGAGCAGAGGTGTTGGAGCAGCATTGAGTAATGTGTTTGTGTTTTCCCGTAGGTGGCATGGGAGAGGATGACAATGCAGTGGTTGAAATAAGCCTCAAGTTGGCCAGTGTCTATGCTTCTGAGGGGGACTACGAGAAGGCTGTCCAGGGTTTCCAGTTTTGCATTGCAACCCAGGAGGAAAAGATAAACAAGCAGGGAGAGGCTAATTTGGATGAGGACACACTTCTGCTGTGGGCCATGAGCATGGACTGGTATGCTCGCTTCCTCCTTAACCTACACAAGTTTGAGCTGGCCAAGCAGCACTTTCTCAAGGCCTATGAGATGAGTGCCCGTGTTAATGGCCCAGGACACTCCCAGACGGCTGTGCTGCTAAATGACATTGGCTCTGTTTGCTCCCTCCAGAAGAACTACACAGAGGCAATGGAATACCTGGAAAAAGCCATCGCAGCTGCCCGTGAGGGTCAAAGTCCAGAAATTGGTTCCTTCTATGTTAACCTGGGCACTGTGTATCTCCAGCAGGGCCTGTACGGGGAGGCCAGGAGGTGTTGCCGGGAGGGTCTAACTCTCTCCAAGAAAATGAAGAACAAGGACTGTATGGAGGAGGCAGAGATTTGCCTCACGGAAATTGAAAAGGTGATCAAGGAAGACAAAAAAAAATAGATTTAATATCAAATTGGAAAAAGATTATGAAGTGAAATCATTGGTTCTGTATGCATTTGCCATTTCTTTACATCTATTCTCATTAAAGTTCAGCCATGAATGGTCAGAAATATTGCTAAGCTACTATGGAATACTTGTCAATGTTAGTATGTTTTATACATTGACAGTAATAGTAACAGTTTGATTGAACATAATCATCTGTTTGCACCTACTTGCCAACCGCATTGATGTTCTTACACTTTGGTATATGATTGATTGAATTTGAGATGGATACACTTTAATGGATTACCTTAGGCAGCTCATTGTTTGAAGTTTTCCGTCTTCCTTTTATAAAACAATGGGGACGTGTAATTATGTCAAAGTTTTTCTTAAAAAGAGCCTCATTCAAGACATGTAACCAGTGACATAATTCATAAAATAAATGTGCCATGTTAAATGTTTTTGTTGCAGGCAGCTGACTGCCAACACATTTGAATGAAAAATGCCTCATTTTGTATAGTTAGGTTTATTCAGATAATTTTTAATTCTTGTTGAAAATTGGATGGCTGTCACATTCTTTGAGTGGAATGTTATGTATGTGGTTTCCAGATACAGCACCATCACATTATTTACATATTTTTATGCTGTACAATATGATGCATAATTTCTAGTTTTTATCAAGTGTACCTTGCACGTAGAAGTGAGAAACAACTAACAAAGATTACATGTGTTGACAGAACAGCAAGTACAGTCTATGTTAGTCATACAAAAGGTGCTACAAGTGTCACATCATGTATACATACCAAGTGCTAAAAGATAATTGATTGAGTGTGAGATTTTGATGTTTTTGTTTATCACTTGATGCATCTTGAAATACTTCATACAAGTATTGTCATTAGAGTTGAGTGTTGCTATTTGTACATTATTTATCTAATTGCAATTGTAAATAATGAGAAAGAGGCAGGAGTGGTGTTAAACAAGAGTTACAGGAACAATGAAGCAGACGGCTGTCTTCCCTGAATCAGCAACCAGCTTCCACGTAACGATAACATTCACCTGGAAAAACAAAGAACAAAAATTACCATCAATTAATCTCAATATCAGATTTTCAAGATTGTAGATTTCATATACACGCTTTATCACTTTTGTTATAGTAAACCTGGAATGTTTAAGTTGTTTTACAGTACATGCAGTTATAACTACTAAATATGTTTACACTTGGTATGCATCCATCACTTTATATTTATAACCTATGGTTCTTGTTGAAAATAAGAGGGAAAATATACTAATATAGTGGTTAGGAAGCTTTTTGTGATCTGTATGTTGCACAGGATGTGTCAAGTTGTCGAGGGCAGCTCACGGTGCATGTAAATCAAATCAAAAAACAAAAATTTGTTAGTTGCGAAAAGCATGGAGTCTGCCAAAGAAATGTCTGTATTGAACTTACTGACTAGTCAAAGCTCACTGGATTGGTCATGGTGAAATTCAACATTGATTGTACTTATAATGGGGATACAGGGTTTGCATCAGTAAGGTGTATTGCTCACGCTAACAATTAAAAAGACATTTTAGTACTTTTGTTTCAAATATCCAAATGGTAGCAGAGAAGTGGTGACAAGAGGTAATAGAGTGGTGGTGCTTACAGGTGGGTACTCCTTCAGGATGGGAGCAGAGGCCTTGTAGTGGCTCTCCTCCCTCACCTCTAGAGGACAGTCTCCCTTGGTAAGATTGTCACAGGCATTTGGGTCAGCACCAGTCCATGGCAACTCAACACCAGCGATGGTCCCGAACACCTTGGTGGTAAGCTTTGTGGTGGCATCATCTGTGGAGGAAATCATGATTGAAAAGCGTGCTGGAGTTGGTATGTTTGAGTTTTGTGATGTGCGTTCAATTATTACTCATTGAAATTTCTAGATATTACAACTAATATGTTGTCAAATTCATAAGTAAAACCATTGCAGGGTTGGGAGGTAAAATACTCACTGTTCTTCAAATCAATGTCCACTGTTATGTTGGCTCCCCGATGGAGAGTGCAGGGAGGCACATCACAGCCAGTGATTATCAGGTTGCTGATGGTTGCAGTGGAGCCTTGCAATGGGGAACAGAGTGTAAGTTTATAGTTACTGAAGTAAGAAACCCCACCAGCCAAATGAGTAAGGTACCACAGATAGGCTCTAGCAGGTACCCACATACCCAGTTCAAGAGAAACTAATGGAATACACAAAATTCTTAAGAAATCTTAATACAACAAGACTGCCACATTAACCAAACATTTTCTTCTTAGCAGAGTTACTATTGGGTACTAATACTATATACTCAAACCTATTTGTAAGAACATTCATTGTCATTATTATAAAAGTCGATTATATACATCAGCAGCTGAGTTCATGTATTATGGGAAAACCCACCACTGAAAAAAGTGAAGGAAAAAGGTAAAATGCATGTAAGAACTCACCACAGTCCTCTACATTAGTGGCTGCAGCAAGGGTGAGGATGGCAGCAAGGAGAGCCTGACGAAGTGGCGTCATGGTGGTAGTGTTTAGTGTGACTTATGCTCTACTTATATAATGGTAGTGGCCTATGGGAGACTCAACATCTGCTTCCACGCACCTTATGTTCATTCCCATCATTTGTTAAGGAAGCGGAAAAAACATAGGTCAGTGATGTTACCCTTGATAGTATAAATACCTAAACGAAGTTTGTGGCCAGTCATGAGTATATGTGGCTGTATTTAATATTAATCTTGACTGGTGAGTTTTATTGTGATTATTAAATCCTTTATTCTAGTCATCTACTACATCTTGCCTTTAACTATACTTTTTGCTCAGAATACTGTAATGTAGACGTAACTGTAAAAAAAAAAGGTAGACATTGCCAAGAAAGGAATAGTTATGTCTCGTGCAAAGTAGGTGTGTTGTGGAGTAATATTTATTAATAAGTGGTGTTTCTTCATGTGGCTATACACTATACAATGTGAAAGCGTACTGGATGAGAAACAGATGCACCATTAGAAAATCTATATAGTAATACTTTAAACAGATAGGGTTTGTAAGAATGACTGGAAGAAAGAGAATGAACAAGTCGTGGTGGAATGATGATATTAGGGATGCGAGAAGGGAACGTAAGAGGTTAAACAAACAGTGTAGGGTGTTAAAGAAAAGGAGACATGATAGTGAAGAGGCTGAGGGTGAATACCAGAATGTATGGATGACGTATATGAAGCAGCAACGATTGACGAAGCGAAAGATAAGAGATGCGAAAGTGCAGTGTGAAAGGAATGCTATTCAAGCCTTGAGGGAGAAGGGAATGGAAGGAGGGCGTGAGTGGTACAGATTCATGAGAGGGGAAAGCATGTCAGACAGTGAAAATGTCGAAAGCTTGAAAGTGAATGGCAAATGTATTACAGATAAGAATGAAATCAGGGAGTCAATAAAAGAGTTTTGGGAAAACATAGGTGTAGGTGAGGTATTGGAAGTGAGAGAAGGGTGCTTGACACTGGAAGGAAAGGATTCGAATGAGTTGAATGAAAGGATCAGCAGGGAAGAGGTTGAAAAATGTGTGAAAAGACAGAGGAATGGTAAGGCAGCAGGACCAGATGATATCCCATATGAATTTTATAAGAATGGTGGTGAGGTTATGATTGATAGAATGACTGAGCTATTTAACGAAGTGTGGGAAGAAGAGAAGGTGCCGAGAAAGTGGAATGAATGTAGAGTGACACTAATTCATAAGGGAGGATACAAGAGTAAGAATGAGTTGAAGAATTATAGGCCAATTGCCCTTGTGAACACAGTAGGCAAAGTCTTCTGTGCTGTGTTGAATGACAGATTGTGTAAATGGATTGAGAGAGTAAGAGTACTGGGTGAAGAGCAAAATGGTTTCAGAGTGGACAGAAGAGCAGAAGATAATGTATTTGTCGTGAATGAAATGATTGCAAGGAAAAAAGAATGAGGGAGGCAAGCTGTATTTAGGATTTCTAGATATAGAGAAAGCTTACGACAGGGTAAATAGAGAAATGCTTTGCAGAGTTTTAGAAAAGGTTGGGCTAAGTGAAAAAATAGTCAAAATTGTCAGGAGTATGTATGTTGGGACCAAAGCTAGATACAAACTAGGGAATATAGAGACAGAATGGGTGAAGAGTGAGAAAGGAGTCAGGCAAGGATGTATTCTGTCACCAATCTTGTTTAGTATGTACACAGAAGAACTAGCAGTCAGGTTGAGAAGAATGAATGCAGGAGTGAGTGTCGGGAGGGACAAGGTATGCATGTTGTTATATGCAGATGATGTAGTCTTAATGAGTGAGTCTGCAGAGGAGCTACAAAGCTTATTAGATGTGGTAGATGAGTATGGAAGAGATTTTGGAGTGAATTTTAGTTGTGAAAAAAGTAAGGTAATGATAGTGAATAGATCAGAAGATGAGAGGGATGCTACATGGAGACTTGGAGTGAAAGAGTTGCAGCAAGTATGTGAGTACAAGTATCTAGGGATATGGATGAGCCCAAATGGATGTGAGAAGGCTAAGAATGAAAAGATTAGTATGGTGAATCAGTGGGTTGGCAGACTAGGGAGTGCAGCAAGAATGAGAGCGAGTAAATATGACGTGTTGCGAGAGATATGGAAGAGTGTGGCTGTTCCGAGTGTAATGTATGGTATGGAAGTGATTGCATGGAGTGAAAAGGAGATAGACAAGTTGGAAGTAGGGCAGAATAGAGTAGCAAGAATGGCACTGAATGCACCAAGGTATGCAGCTGTAGAAGCTTTGAGAGGTGACATGGGATGGAGTACGTTCAGGGAGAGACAGATAAAGGCAACTTTGAGATATAAAGTTAGGCTGGAACGAATGGAGAATACAAGAATTGCACGGAAGGTGTATTTGTGGAATGTAAGGAGGAGTAAATGGGAGAAGAAATGTCTGAACATGGTAGACAGGAGTGGCATGCTCGTTAGGTGGGTGCATAAATTTTGTGAAGGGAGAGAATGGTTGTATGAATGGAAGGTGATGAACAGAAGTAGAGAAGGGTTAGAGTGGGATGTGAAAAGGTGGAAAAGCGAGATAGACAAAACAGTGAAAGGTGTGGGACTAAGTAAGTGGAAGACTGAGATGGAACGAAAGAAGACTTTGGAATGGTACAGAGAGAAAGAGGCCCCAATGTATGTAAGGTGGTATGATGGAAGCCTGGGTGGTGATCTTCTCTTCCGAGCTAGGGCACAGTGTATGGATGTGAATGCAAGGAACTACAGATGGTCAGAGTCCCGCAGCAAAGTGTGCCAGATGTGTGACATGGGAGAGGATGAGACGGTAGAGCATGTAGTACTAGAATGCGAGAAGTATGACCGTGACAGAATGGAAATGATGCGTGTGATTCTAACAGAAATGGGACGTGAAATGAATGAGGTGACTGAAAGAACTGGAAGGGAATGGATGGCGTTGTTGCTAGGACTGTGTGAGGAGACGAGTGAACGGATGATTGACGCGGTGAAAGAGTTCCTGGAGAAAATGTGGTATGCGAGATTGAGAGATTAGGGCATGTACTTAGAGTATGCATCTTTGATTTATTTAGTTTTTTTTTTCTTCTGTGTACTTTCCTTTTTTTTCCCTCGTATTCCCCTCACAGGAGCTGCCGATAAAAAGGCCTGACTTGGAGGAAATTTCAAGTCACCTGTGACATCAAGATCAAGATCAAGATGATCAGTTCAGCGTCTGAAGATTGAGGAAGAGAGAAAGAAGCAAGAGTATTAACGAACGTTCTTGGTCATAAAGCCATTATTATTATTATCAAATAAGATTGCAGGAGTTGAAATTAGAGGTATAAGAGACAGAAGAGCAAAAAATAAAACTTGCATAAGACGTGATTACAGTGGAAGAGTTAATGAAGACAATGTGCAAGAGGACAGCCTGCACGGCCAAAGCAAATTCCCAAGATAGCATTGTCGACGCATTTCTGACCGACACGATCACCATGTGTTATTTACACTGCAGGTTAGTCTGTCACGCGTATATTCTATTCATCTTCCATATTTTGTCCACATAATCGAAGGTATAACCCCAGACAAGTGTTGTGTTGGCCATGGTGGGTTTGGTGTTTTGGTGTGCAAGGAAGCCACTCTGGTTACCATATCAGGTTAGCGTAATGATTAATGGTTGCCATGTTTTATGCTCCTTCACCCACCCTGTAAGTTGTTGATCTCACCCGTAATGCTGAGGACACCGTGGTTGGTGCATATCAAGTATATGGAAAAGTGTGTGATGGGTAGAGGTAGTGGGTAAGTAATTCACCCATGGCCTCAAAGATTACGTGCTGGACTAGTGATTGTCAGCCATTACTCATAAAGTGTAATCTATGGGTAAGACACACCACATCCCCCCCCCTTTCCTCTTGCTCAAGGAAGGACAGTAACTGTTCATCCACAAGTGAAAACTGTACAACCTAAGTGGGACGCTAACCTAACAAAAGTGACAAACAAGAACGTTACCACTGGCCTAGCTATCGAGTGAACCTGTATATTCATTCATGTGTGGTTGCAAATACAAACAAAAGTTCATAGCAGGTTAGTGTGGTAATGTCAGTTTTGTTAAGTTAATGTCATCTGTAAGAGAGCGAGGACCACGACCACGGCGTCCACGGACCGCCCTCACGTCGGTGTGAGTAGCAGAAAGGGGAGATAAGGGCGGGAATTTGGAATCATCGGACAGTTTGAGGCATTGGAGGGAAGTTCATGGATTTATATATATTTTTTTTCTTTCTATTATACTCAAGCACATTCAGGTGCTGTTATCGGTAGTGTGATAGTCAGTGGAGGTGATGCGTCCCCGTGCGTGGTGGCGGTGTTGTCAGGTCTGTGAATCCCCTCAGGTGTTGCCACTTGGTTACCGAGTTCAGGTGTGATGTACTCGCAATAAGCATGACGGATATATTAATATGAGGACTCCCAGTGTGTGTGTGTGTGTGTGTATATATATATATATATATATATATATATATATATATATATATATATATATATATATATATACATATATTTTGAGATAGATATATCGATAGATAAATAAGAAAAGAAGACGTGATGGACTCTTGAAGAACTGTGAACACCTTGTGATATTTATGGACTTTCATATACATTTTTCTGTATAAACGCCATTTGGAGCGGTTATTTTTATGAGATAACATGTAACATCATAGTCATTCTCATTGTTTTAACTCCTTACCACTCCTTTACTCGCGTATTAGTAAGGCAGAAAAAAAATTTCAGCGTTTGCCAAGTAACCTTATCGGGTCAGCAGTCCGCCAATGCCCTTGACCGCCGCGACAGGTGAGCCGCTATTTGCAACCTGGCAACTTCACAGGTTAACTGACCGTCCAGCCAGATATTCCTGGATCACGTCAGCGTTTATTCTCAGACATTTTTAAATACCTCCAGTCAATGTGGTTACTTTTTATAGATGCTTAAACATGACCTCACGTTCGATCAGCGATAAAGGGCTGGAGGCTTTGTTATAGGAGGCATCAGAGAGAGAGAGAGAGAGAGAGAGAGAGAGAGAGAGAGAGAGAGAGAGAGAGAGAGAGAGAGAGAGAGAGAGAGAGCGCAACGGGTTATGAATGGAAGACAGGTGGTGGTGGTGGTGGTGTGGTGGTGTGGCGTTGGTGTTACGGGTACGCTGGATCAGTGCAGCTTTGGCAGGTGGAGGGAGTAGGTGTGTCTCCTGGTCCGTGTCCGTGAGTGTCCACGTGTTTGTGTTGGTGTTGTGTTGTGGTCTGGGACATTGTATCTGCTTTGGCGTGTGTCCTCGCCGACCACGGCGTCCACGGACCGCCCTCACGTCGGTGTGAGTAGCAGAAAGGGGAGATAAGGGCGGGAATTTGGAATCATCGGACAGTTTGAGGCATTGGAGGGAAGTTCATGGATTTATATATATTTTTTTCTTTCTATTATACCCAAGCACATTCAGGTGCTGTTATCGGTAGTGTGATAGCCAGTGGAGGTGATGCGTCCCCGTGCGTGGTGGCGGTGTTGTCAGGTCTGTGAATCCCCTCAGGTGTTGCCACTTGGTTACCGGGTTCAGGTGTGATGTACTCGCAATAAGCATGACGGATATATTAATATGAGGACTCCCAGTGTGTGTGTGTGTGTGTGTGTATATATATATATATATATATATATATATATATATATATATATATATATATATATATATTTTTTGAGATAGATATATCGATAGATAAATAAGAAAAGAAGAACTTAAGTAAAATAAAATAAGAATAAAGATGATTGCAAGAGAATGCACCGTAATCAGTGATCACGTGGGCAGCAGTAATGCAGTTCAGTGTAATGACTTAAATGACTGACTCTATGATTGTATGCTGCCTGTGACCCTTACTCAAGATGACGTACGAGTACTGAGGGAGTCTGGGTGGAGTGAAGGGAGTGTGGGTGGAGTAGGGGAGTTTGGTGTGCAGCAGAGGGAGTCTGGATGAAAATGAAGGGATGTTATTTAGTCTGTGTGTCGGTGGGTGGGGGGGGGGTAGTTGGTCAGTGGAGGAAAAAGGAGGGAGCATTATTAGAGTGTCAGACCACCTGGCACGCAAAGCCACTGACGAGCTGCCCTTCCCTTCATCCCTTCCTCCCTCCCTTCATTTGTTTTTTCCTTCCCTTCCCTCACGTCACCCTCACCTGTCCATTATTATGTTGACCTGTTAAGAATGTATACTGTGTTTCCTTGAGTCTGGTCAATAATAGATTACCTCAGTGTTTTATGTGTGAGTAGATGACTCATATATGTTTATTCTTTGTTTTATTACGTTAGTGTTTTAATTATGCAAGAATGACGCGTTTCGTTGTATTATTTATGAATTATTTTTTTGTTGAAATATTTAGTTGGGTTCGTTTTGCCTCCTCGATGCAGATGATAATTAAAAGATTATTATTTTTATTATTATTATATCTATTTATTTTTAAATTTTATTTTTTTAATTGTTGTAAGAGACGAGACACTTGTTTAAACACCTTTCACTCTTACCCTAACCTTACCTAACATGACGAGTTTGTTTACATCATCGCCCAATCATGAGAGTAAACAATAACAAGATGATTTATACAATGCAATGATTAGTAAAAACATGTACACTTTCTTTTCTTTTCTTTTTAGAGAATCTACCTCTTATTAACCTTATCAAACGTGCATAGTGAGTGAGTGAGTGAGTCTTCATATTTTTCCAAGTCATGTGTAGATTATTTAGGTATATGTTGTTAAAGGTTTTCATTGATGATTGAGTAGTTACTGTCACCCTTGAGCAAGATTATATAGTGTGTGATGTGTGGAGGTTAGGTTAGGTTAGGTTAGGTTAGGTGTCCCATAGATCAGACTGTATGAACTGTATGGGAAGGTAATGACTGGCGATCACAAGTCCAAGGTGTGATTCTTAAGATAGTGGATGAATTACACATAAACGTGGGAGAGGAAGAAAGAGGAAGTGAGAGGTGAGGGAGGGAAGGGAGAGGGGAGTGGGTGAGGGGAGGGGAGGAGTAACACTTGAGTGGATGCAGCACCAAAGAAAATGAAGAAGAAAAAAATAAGAATAACATGAATTTAAAGAATTTTGCGTCAAGGACATGAGAGAGAGAGAGAGAGAGAGAGAGAGAGAGAGAGAGAGAGAGAGAGAGAGAGAGAGAGAGAGAGAGAGAGAGAGAGAGAGAGAGGTGTATATGTACTAAGCAAATTGTCTGTTTTATCTATCTGTTTATCTATTATATTGTTTGTCTGTCTTTCTTTTTATCTTCAGAAGAAAGACTTGATTTGTCATTTTCTCTTTTCATTGTGTTCAACTTTCTCTTCCATTCACTATAGTTTTTCTTTCTTCTTCCTTCCTCAATTTATGTCTTTGTGTGGCTGTCTGTATCTTTCTATATCTCTCTCTCTCTCTCTCTCTCTCTCTCTCTCTCTCTCTCTCTCTCTCTCTCTCTCTCTCTCTCTCTCTCTCTCTCTCTCTCTCTCTCTCTCTCTCTCAGCGGGCAGCTCCTCGGGGTCAATACAATGGCGGGGGAGAGAAGGTCAAGGAGCGCCGCCCCCGCCCCCTCCCCCCCTTGGGCTTTTTATGGGGGGAGGGGGTACCTTTTCGGAGCTGTAATTAGGTAGCCCTCCTCCTCCTCCTCCTCCTCCTCCTCCTCCTCCTCCTCCTCCTCCTCCTCCTCCTCCTCTTCTTCCCCCTCCTCCTCCTCCTCCTCCTTCCCTTCTGCTGTTGTTTCTCTGCCTCTCCTTTCCCTTTCTTTCCCCCTCCTCCTTCTTCCCTTCTTCCCCTCTTTTCCTTCCCCTCCTCCTCCTCCTCCTCCTCCTCCTCCTCCTCCTCCTCCTCCTCCTCCTCCTCCTCTTTCCCCTTACTGCTGCCGCCTTCGTTGTCATAGTAGTCCTCTTTTTTTCTCCTCCTCCTCCTCCTCCTCCTCCTCCTCCTCCTCCTCCTCCTCCTCCTCCTCCTCCTCCTCCTCTTCCTCCTCCCTTCAGGTTCTCTTCTCTTTTCATGTTTGTTTTTTTCATAAGTTCTCTCTCTATATATATATTTCTTTAATTATTTATTCATTAATTTGTTTTGTTGTTTATATTTGCTTGTTCTTTGATGTAATGTTATTGTTTTTGTCTTTATGTCTCGCTGTTGTTTGTTTCTTTTTCTTTGTCTTATAATTTTTTCCTTTTTTTCTTATTTAATGTTTTGGTATATTCTGTTATTCTTTTTTTTTTTTTTTTTTCCTTCTTCTTGTTCTTGTTCTTCTTTGTTCTCATTCTCTTGTGTTTACTGTTAGTGTTTGTTTCTTGTGTGTGTTTTGCTGGTGTGTATTTTCTTGTTCGTTCTTTCGTGTGTTCGTTCGTTTGTTTGTTCGTTCTATAAATTATGAGACACTGTGTTGTTATACGTAGGAGGAAAAACATAATAACAATGAATTATAAACATAAACTTAAAAAAAACAAAACAAAATAAATAAAAAAGGAGTTACTGACGAAGAAACAACACACACACACACACACACACACACACACACACACACACACACACACACACATGTCGCCTTCCTTCCCATCCTTGAGAAGCTTCGTCCATCAGACTAACATTCAGAGGCGCATCATGCAAATTACCCCTCCATTGATTTCCTGAGGGAGGAGCTGGAGGAGGAGGAGGAGCAGCAGCAGGAGGAGAAGGAGGAGGAGGAGGAGGAGGAGGAGGAGGTTGACTGATATGGATAGGTAGGGAGACTGATAGGAGAAGACGAGGACTAGGAGGGAGAGGAGACCAAGGAGAAGAGTAAAAGGAGGAGGAGAAAGAGGAGGAGAATGATAAGGAAGAACAAGAGGAGGAGGAGGAGGAAGAGATGGTGGAAAATGAGGAGGAAGAACATGAGGATAATGTTCATGTGTGTAATGCTATCATTCTTAACCATTGCTTAGGTAAAGTATATATATTTATTTTCTATAGTGTATAAGGAAAGAATTGAACAGTAGAAGGCTCCTCCCCACCCCTCCTGATATCAAACAGTACTATAGGACAAGCAAAGAAAAAAAAATGAAAATATGAGAATCCTTAGAGATTTATATATACAATAGATATTAAAATTTTGATATAATTCTATAGTAACATAACTTTTGTAGAATGAGGTTACTGGGGAAAGGGTGGAAGGAAAATGAGGGGAGTGAGGGAAGGAATGAGGGGAGAGAAAGAAGGAATGAGGGGAGAGAAGGAAGAGGAATTAAGAAAGGGAGGGAATAGAAAGAGGTAGATAATATTCCCCTTGTTTAGTACAGCACTTTCATCTCTCTCTCTCTCTCTCTCTCTCTCTCTCTCTCTCTCTCTCTCTCTCTCTCTCTCTCTCTCTCTCTCTCTCATAATGCATATAATACCGGAAGTGAGTGGAATGCGGAAGTGGTGATGGTGATGGTGGTGATGGTGATGTTGGTGGTGATAGTGTATTGTGAGGATGCAACTATTGTCTCCTCCCTTTTCTTCCACACACACACTCTCTCTCTCTCTCTCTCTCTCTCTCTCTCTCTCTCTCTCTCTCTCTCTCTCTCTCTCTCTCTCTCTCTCTCTCTCTCTCTCTCTCTCTCGTTCATTGTCCTTTTTGTATCTTGCTGCAGTTAGTCTGGCGTGGAGTAATGCGCTTTAATTCCCTTTATTATTCACTATATAATGAAGGGAAGAGGGTCGAAGTGTGTGTGTGTGTGTGTGTGTGTGTGTGTGTGTGTGTGTGTGTGTGTGTGTGTGTGTGTGTGTGTGTGTGTGTGTCAAGGGGATAAACAAGAGTGTAAAAAGATATAAGGGAATAAGTTAATGAAATAAATGAGGAAGAGGGAGGAAGGAAGGAAAGGGAGGGAAATAATATATGAAAGTGGAGAGATTATGGAGAGAAAGTAGAGGAGGTAGAGAGAAAATAAGAAAGAATTGATGTGGAGGAAGATCGAAGAGAGAGAGAGAGAGAGAGAGAGAGAGAGAGAGAGAGAGAGAGAGAGAGAGAGAGAGAGAGAGAGAGAGAGAGAGAGAGAGAAAAGATAAGAGATTCAATACTGACAAATGGTGGACAGCAGGAAAAGAGTGAGTGAGGTAGTGAGGGGAGAGTGTGCTGGTTATCAGACATGGAATCATAAGTGGAGGAGGGAGGAAAAGTGAGGGGAGGGAAGTGGAGGGGTGGAGGAGGAAGGATATATACTTATTTACTAGTTGCCATCACCACTACCACCACCACTACTACTACTACTACTACTACTACTACTACTACTACTACTACTACTACTACTACTACTACTACTACAACAGTCCATTTTGTGTGTGTGTGTGTGTGTGTGTGTGTGTGTGTGTGTGTGTGTGTGTGTGTGAGTGAACAAAGGGTAATACATTCATACATTTACTTACATGAATATACTTTTTTATACCTTGCCGTCTACAGTATATGTAATTTGTTCCCACATTGTACACTCCGCTCCCTCACTTGTTAAGGAATGTATGGTCAACGAGGTTATTTATGGTCCAATTGGATAGTTATTATTGTTATTACGGTAATGGCTTCAAAGGGGCAGGAACGAGAGAGAGAGAGAGAGAGAGAGAGAGAGAGAGAGAGAGAGAGAGAGAGAGAGAGAGAGAGAGAGAGAGAGAGAGAGAGATCTTTATCATGTGCTTTGTTTATTTCTTTGTTTCCTACTTTCATTCCTGTTTGCTGTATATTTTGTCTTGTATATCTACTACTATTACTACTACTACTACTACTACTACTACTACTACTACTACTACTACTACTACTACTACTACTGGCATACATTACTTTCCTGTGTGTGTGTGTGTGTGTGTGTGTGTGTGTGTGTGTGTGTGTGTGTGTGTGTGTGTGTGTATGTAATCCCATTCTTACGTTTGTGTACACCAAATGCTTCCTTTCCCTGGTATGCAATTCCATTCATGTCTAATTGAGGCGTCCTGTTTCCCCTCATCAGTGCCCTATTCTCTCTCTCTCTCTCTCTCTCTCTCTCTCTCTCTCTCTCTCTCTCTCTCTCTCTCTCTCTCTCTCTCTCTCTCTCTCTCTCTCTCTCTCTCTCAATAATAATAATAATCTGAAAGCTCCATCTCGATAAAGCGCAAGAAACATATACTAAGATTTTCTCCTTCCTTTCTATCCTATCCTTATATAGCGCAAGTGGACCGTCCCCCTGACCCGGTATTCTCATCCTGTCCTCAGAAAGCGCAAGCAGAATGAATACTAGACTCGTTTTCTTTCACGCTGCGCAAATATTATAACGGTTTGCTGATCCCGTTTTTATATGGCGCAAGTAGGACAATGTTGCTATTTATATCCCATTCCAAGATAGCGCAGAAAATTAGTCTTGAAAATTATCTCTTTGTTTTTTTGTTGCTCTTATTAATACATAGGTGTGATTAATTACCTGTACAATATTTTAGTACAAGACAGGTAACGAAATAAAAAAATAAAATAAAAAAAAATACTTCTGAGGGGAAGGAAGAAGGGAAACATAAGAAAATTGGGGAAAAAAAAAAGCAAAGTAAGGGACGGAAAAGGGAGGTAGAATAAGTTACGATTTCCATTATGAGTAAGTTATCTTCCTTCTCTCCCTCCTCTCCCTCCTCCTCCTCCTCCTCCTCCTCCTCCTCCTCCTCCTCCTCCTCCTCCTCCTCCTCCTCCTCCTCCTCCACGTCCATCAGCATGGTCTGACTCCCTCCCTTGATTATAAAGTCTCGTTTCCCATAAACCATGAGCGGTCCTGTGGTTTCCCCTCTTTCGGGTCACCTGGCACTCTGGGAAAAGAGAGAGAGAGAGAGAGAGAGAGAGAGAGAGAGAGAGAGAGAGAGAGAGAGAGAGAGAGAGAGAGAGAGAGAGAGAGAGAGAGAGAGAATGTTATTTACGTTTATCTACCAGGTGTTCAGTGCAATTAAGGAGAGAGAGAGAGAGAGAGAGAGAGAGAGAGAGAGAGAGAGAGAGAGAGAGAGAGAGAGAGAGAGAGAGAGAGAGAGAGAGAGAGAGAGAGAGAGAGAGGGGAAACAAGAAGATGAAAGGGAAATAATAAAGTATAATTGAGAATATAAATAGATGCTGATAATTAGAAAAGGGAAGTTGAGAGGTAAAGAGGAAAAGTTATAATGGAGAAAGGAGGAGGAGGAGGAGGAGGAAGAGGAGGAGGAGGAGGAAGAGGATAGGAATCTGTCTAAGCCTCCTGTTTTGCCTCAGGCTCTACCTATCCTGTGTGTGTGTGTGTGTGTGTGTGTGTGTGTGTGTGTGTGTGTGTGTGTGTGTGTGTGTGTGTGTGTGTTTGGAGAAAGTAAGAGGTCACACATTTACACACACACACGCACACACACACACACATACACACACGCTGCATCGGTCATTCCTCCGTAATCCACACCAGAATGTTAAAATTATAGATAAATGTAAATAAATAAATAAAAAAAATAATACATAATTTAATAAGGAAAAGAAAAGTAAAATGAATAAATAAATGAATCAATACTAAGGATATAAAGTGGAATATATGATGGTATAAGGAATTGTTTATCTCTCTCTCTCTCTCTCTCTCTCTCTCTCTCTCTCTCTCTCTCTCTCTCTCTCTCTCTCTCTCTCTCTCTCTCTCTCTCTCTCACGGAACTGTATTGATTTTCCTTCCTTTTACGATAGTGAGTGCGTTAGTGATGCAGTCTGGTGGTGATGGTGATGATAGTGATGATGAGGAGACTGTAGCTAACGTAGTATAAGTATATTTTATGTTGGTCATCCTGTGGTGGTGATGGTGATGATGGTGATGATGGTGATGGTGTTAATGGTAGTGATGTTGATGGTGGTGGTGGTGGTGGCAACTGTTCCTCTCCAGCACACCTGTGGAAGGCTGAAGGGGGAAGGGAGGGAGGAGGTAAAGGGGAGGGAAAGGTAAGGGTGGAGAGGTAAGGGGGTAAGGGTGGAGAAGTAAGGGAGGGAGGGAGGGAGGGAAGATTGCAGAGAAAAGTGAGCTAGGTTAGGTTTGATAGACGGATTCTGAAATTTTTAAGGGATCACTAAATCACTATTATTGAATTTATTATTTTTATGTTAAGTTATGTTTGATTCGA
>JAPQNM010000042.1:12101814-12121814 GCA_029783475.1 Metacarcinus magister
CTTCTTCCCTCCCTCCTTCCCCCCTCCTTCCTTCCCTCCCTCCCAGCCGGTGTGACAATATGGTCAATTTAAACATTAGTTGAGCCGTGATGCGTGACTCGTTGGTTTAAGACATACAATGGAAGGCAGGGGCGTGGTGCTGTCTTCTTCCTCCTCCTCCTCTTCCTCCTCCTCCTCCTCCTCCTCCTCTAGATTCGCACGACCTCATTTTGGTCTCAATTTTTGGCTTCTGAGTTCATTGTGACCTTTCATTCTCCTCCTCCTCCTCCTCTTCTCTTCTTCTTCTTCTTCTTCTTCTTCTTCTTCTTCTTCTTCTTCTTCGATATATTCACCTCCGTTAGAGAAAGCGCCAACTGGATTGACTAACTTGGAGGGAGCGAGGCCCCCCTTCCCTCCTTCCCCCCCCCCTCACCCTGCCCCCCCCCCTCACGCCCACACCGTCAACTTGAGTGAGTGTATGCGTGTTGGGGGGGGGAGTGAGGGGGCGTGGTGGGGGAGGAGGAGGAGGTGCGTGCCAGGGAGTCTGATGGGCGTGGTTAGTGGAGGAAGAAAGGAGGCAAGGTTGTGTGGAGGAGGAGGAGGAGGTGGAGGGGGAGAGAGGGATCAGGATGTAAGGAAGAGAATAGATAGAAAGCGAGATGAGTGAGTGAGTGAGTGAGTGAGTGAGTGAGGGGAAGGGGAGAGGGGAAGGGGAGAGAGAAGGGGAAGATAAGGTGGGTGACCCTGCCGTTGTAAACCTGCATTTCACCTCTCCCCTCTTCCCCACTCTTCCCCACCTCCCCACTCATCTCTTCCCCACCTCCCCACCTCCCCACCTCCCCTTCTTCTCATCTCCCCATCACACCTGCTCCTCCAACACCCATTCCTTCACCCCCTCCCCACTTAGTACTCTTCCCCAACCCTCCCCACTACCTTTCCCCTCAATTTCCCCTTCTTTTTTCCCCTCATCTCCCTCTTCCCATCACTTCTGCTTCCCCTATCACCCTTTCATTTATCCTCACCTCCCCCCCACTGTCTCTCTCATCTCCCCTCCTCCTCCTCCTCCTCCTCCTCCTCCTCCTCCTCCTCCTCCTCCTCCTCCTCCTCGGAATTACCGTTGAAAGCAAAACAAAGCAATGTATGTGTGTGTGTGTGTGTGTGTGTGTGTGTGTGTGTGTGTGTGTGTGTGTGTGTGTGTGTGTAGGTGTAGGTGGGTTGATAGGTGGGTATGGTAATGCAGGAGGAGGAGGAGGAGGAGGAGGAGGAGGAGGATGAGGATTCGAGTGGGAAGCAGTGTGGGAGGGATTAAAGAGAAAGAGAGAGAGAGAGGAGGATAAAGAGTAAGAAAAAGAAGAAGAAGAAGAAGAAGAAGAAGAAGAAGAAGAAGAAGAAGAAGAAGAAGAAGAAGAACTAGACAAAAAAATCTGTCACCCCAAGAGAATCTATCTTCATCTGTTAATGTTCCCTCATTCTTTTTTTTTATGCAAGCACAGACTGATCTTACTGTGGAGGAGGAGGAGGAGGAGGAGGAAGAAGAGACAGAGAGACAAGCTTAGGTAGAGTAGAAAGAAGAAGAGGGGAAGAGGAGAAATGAGGAAAATTAGGAGAATAATAAGAATAATGAAGAAAAACATTAAAGGAAGAAGAGGAGGAGTAGAAGGAGGATTAGGAAGAGTAATATACTGCTAATGATAATGAGGGGAAATTAGAAGAGGAGGAGGAAGAGGAGGAGAGAAGAAGAGAAAGCATGAGGACAGGAGAAAACAAGATGATGATGATTAGGAGGAGGAGGAGGAGGAGGAGGAGGAGGAGGAGGAGGAGGAGGAGGAGGAGGAGGAGGACAAGTTAGGTCACTGTCAGAGAGACCTTGAATTTGGTAGAGAGAGAGAGAGAGAGAGAGAGAGAGAGAGAGAGAGAGAGAGAGAGAGAGAGAGAGAGAGAGAGAGAGAGAGAGAGAGAGGAGAGCTGGTCAGCGTAACTTTATCAGTATTTGAAATCTTTTCCTCACACACACACACACACACACACACACACACACACACACACACACACACACACACACACACACACACACACACACACACACACACACACACACACACACACACTAACCTGTTGCGTAAGTTGATATAGACAAAAAAAGAATAAAACTGGACTCTCAGCAACAGTTTTACCATAAAAATATCATAGAGAGAGAGAGAGAGAGAGAGAGAGAGAGAGAGAGAGAGAGAGAGAGAGAGAGAGAGAGAGAGAGAGAGAGAGGAGTAGCTGATAAAGACGTACAATGAAAGATGAAGGAAGAGGAGAGAGAAGGCGTAAGGAGGAAAGAAAGTGATTAAAATAAGGAATGAAGGAAGGAAGAAGAGGAGGAGGAGGAGGAGGAGGAGGAGGAGGAGGAGGAGGAGGAGGAGGAGGTGGCACAAGGAAGAAACAGGTTAATGGTTAGTTTGTTTGTCTTCTTTGCTTACCTGCGGGTCACTAGCTCCTCCTCCTCCTCCTCCTCCTCCTCCTCCTCCTCCTCCTCCTCCTCCTCCTCATAGTCTTCCTCCCCCTCCTCCTCCGCTGCAGATGTTACTGTTTGCTCGTAGAGAGAGAGAGAGAGAGAGAGAGAGAGAGAGAGAGAGAGAGAGAGAGAGAGAGAGAGAGAGAGAGAGAGAGAGAGAGAGAGAGAGAGCCCCGAAGGAATATGAAGGTCAGGAAGGATACCGCGAATCCTTCTCTCCCACCCTCCTTGAGCCTCGAAGGATTGGGTCGGGGGGGGGCGGGTGAGGAGGGAAGGGAGGAAGGAGGGAAGGAAGGAAGGAAGGAGGGAGAGAGGGAGGGAGGGAAGGTTGGTTGGGATAAGACGAAGTGATGAGATGGGAAAGGAAGGAAGGAAGGAAAGAAGGAAGGAAGGAAGGAAGGAAGGAAGGAAGGAAGGAAGGAAGGAAAGAATATGAGGAGGAAATATAGATAAAGGGAAGGAAGGAAGGAAGGAAGGTAGAGAAGAGAAGAGAAGGAAGGAAGAAAGATAGGAAGGAATGGTAGACGTGATGTAATAATAGAAAGAAGGAAAGAAGGTGAATATCGTGAGGAAGAAGATAATGAGGAAGATTAAGAGAAAAAAAAAGAAAGAAAGAAAAAAAACAGGAAAGAAGAAGGAAAATCTGGTCAGGTAATTCCTTATACAATTTTTTTTATATATTTTTTTATTTATTTATTTTTTTTATTAGGTGGAATGCTTTGATTGGGTGGTCAGTGTGGAGGAAAATGAGGGAGGGATGTGGTGGTCAAGGTTAGTAGTAGAGGAGGAGGAGGAGGAGGAGGAGGAGGAGGAGGAGGAGGAGGGAGCCCTGTTTGTGATGGTGGTGGTGGTGGGTGCTACTACTACTACTACTACTACTACTACTACTACTATCTTCTTCTTCTTCTTCTTCTTCTTCTTCTTCTTCTTCTTCTTCTTCTTCTCTTCTTCTTCCTCCTCCTCCTCTTCCTCTTCCTCTTCACCAAACCTTTACAGATCATCTCGTTTAACTGGAATAACTTGACTGGAACACACACACACACACACACAACACACACACACACACACACACACACACACACACACACACACACACACGCCACTTACACCTTCCTTCTGCAGCTTCCCGCGCCCTGCCACGCCACCCCCAGACTTTTGCGAGGATAATGACCGCGCCCTCTGCCGCCCGCGTGTGCTAGGGAGGCAGGGAAGGGCGGCAGGGGAAGGGGCAGGTGTAGGAGGAGGAGGAGGAGGAGGAGGAGGAGGAGGAGGAGGAGGAGGAGGAGGGATGAGATGTGGAAGGGGTTAGGATGGGAACTGGAGGACGTGAGAGAGAGAGAGAGAGAGAGAGAGAGAGAGAGAGAGAGAGAGAGAGAGAGAGAGAGAGAGAGAGAGAGAGAGAGAGAGAGAGAGAGAGAGAGAGAGAGAGAGGACCACCAAACACCTGTCCTCTCTCACCTGTCTGTCTCTCTCTCTACCTGTATCACAAATCTTTCCATTCTCTCTCTAACTTATGAAAAAGAAAATAAGAGGAATAAAAAAAAAGAAACTAAAGTGAGGGAGAGATAATATACAACTATAATAAGGGAGATATAAAGAAAATAAAGGGAGAAAGGGAGGAAGGGAGATGAGCTGGAGAGAGGCTTGGTGAGATGAGGGAGGGTGGGTGGAAGTTACGGGAGGAATAGATGTGCAAATGGGTTGGTGTGAGTAGGGGACCAGTGGGTGGGGGATAGTGGGCAGCAGGTGGGTAGGTGGGTAGGTGGGCGGGTTGATGGCCGAGGTGTACCCACTCACTACCCACTGCCCATCCTTAGAAGGCTGTTGGAAGGACGTGTGGCAAGAATCTCTGCAGTACATTGAAGATTTACCTGATGGGGAAGAAATTATATTGTTTAACTGTTTATTTAAGTCTTCAGAAGTACATTGAATATTTAACTTACCTGATGGGGAGGAAATTATATTGTTTAGCTGTATTCTTAAGTCTTCAACCTGTCCTTTCGTTTTTTATTTTATTTTATGATGTATTTATTACCCGCTTTCCTAGGTAGATAGATACATAAATAGATAGATAGATCCGCATTGTGAACTCAGGTTAATCTAGATAACTTAATTTGCGAGTAGGTTTGCGAGAAAGTTCAGGATGACAAGAGAAAGTGCCCAAAAAAGAGGAGGAGGAGGAGGAGGAGGAGGAGGAGGAGGAGGAGGAGGAGGAGGAGGAGGAGGAGGAGGAGGAGGAGGAGGAGACACTAGGCAGAGCAACCTTCAGTAATGGTTAGGTTTTAAGTGCCTAGAGGTGGTGGTCCTGAGAGGGAAGAGGAGGTGGAGCAGGAGGTGGAGGAGGGAGAGAAAGGGCAATAGAGTGTAGGAGGAGGAGGAGGAGGAGGAGGAGTAGGAAGAGTAAGAGAAAGTCGCCAGGGCAGGAGAAAGCCTACCTAACACCTCTATGAGTAAGATTAATGTGGACTCTTGAGCAAAAATTCTTTCATGGCTTAAGATTGCACACACACACACACACCCACACACACACACACACACACACACACACACACACACACACACACACACACACACACACACACACACACACACACATACACACACATGTACACGCTGTTTTAAGTTGCATATCATTGGGGAATGTTTAAAGGGTCACTGAGAGAGAGAGAGAGAGAGAGAGAGAGAGAGAGAGAGAGAGAGAGAGAGAGAGAGAGAGAGAGAGAGAGAGAGAGAGAGAGAGAGAATCCTTTGTTAGTGTGTGTTACTAGTGGCAAGAAAGGAGGAAAATTGAAGTATATATATATTTTATTAGTTTATTGACCTAGTCTCACACACACACAATATTATTATTATTATTATTATTATTATTATTATTATTATTATCAATTTTATTTTTATTATCATCATTTCCTTTCCTTTCTCTGTGTAGTTAATTAATGGTCTCGAAATTCTCGGAGGAAGAGAAAGAGAAAGAGAAAGAGAGAATCAATCAATTTTCTTTGCCGGACTGTGAACAAGATGAGGAGAAGAAAGAAAGAAAGAGGAGGAGGAGGAGGAAGAGTTTGAGGAGGAGGAGGAGGAGGAACGCAGCTTTTTGTAACGGTTTGACCTCGTTTTCTGATGTGGTGCCGCCCCGCCGCTGGTCAGACCGGGGACTGCCTTAAGGGGTCAAGAGGTCGCTGCAGAGGTGAGAACTGGCTCCCGGCGGCCCCTGTAGGAACCAGCGGAGGCGTGGGAGGACCAAGGAAGGATGGAAGGAAGGAAGGATGGAGGGAAGGAAAGAAGGAAGATATAGAATGTTTTGGTACTGATGCAATTTTTCCTTCTTCCTCCTCCTCCTCTTCCTCCTCCTCCTCCTCCTCCTTTCCTGTTGTGTAATGTTTTCTCGTTCCTTCGCATATAAAATGAATAAAAGAATAATGGAGTTAAATTAAGAGTAAGGAGCATAAAGATAAGATAATGTATATAAAGAAATAATGATGAAAAGAGAAAAGATAAAAATAATAAGATAAAAATAAAAACGTGATCATAAATACGAAATAGAGAAGAATTAAGGAAATAACATATAAAGGAGGAAATATTTGATGTCAAGGAAAACAGGATAGAAAGGAGAAGAAAAACAGGTCAGGATAGTGTGAGGAGAGGAGAGGAGAGGAGAGGAGAGTCAGAGGTTAGTGGGGAAGTGTGTGGAGGTGAAGAGTGGACGAGGCTGAGGAAGGAGGGGGAGGAGGAGGAGGAGATGGAGGAGGAGGAGGAGGAGGAGGTGTAACGGAATGTACCTGACTGAAAGAACACAATGAGAACAAGGAAATGAGATAAAGAAAAAAAGAAAGAAAGAAAGAAAGAAAGAAAGATGCAGAGGATGAAGAGAGGATGACCTAAACGGGGGATGGATGTGAAAGTACGATAAACAGTAATAATAATAGAAGACGATAATAGAGAAATAGAAAACAATAAACAAAATAAAAATAAAAACAAGTTACATACATTACTAAAAGCGATACTAATATTTAAAGAAACAAAACGAAACATAAATATTACATATAACTAAAAAAAACAATGAAACTAAAGAAACTGACACCCCGCCCCCCCCCCTCCCCCTAAAAAAAAAAAAGAAAATGGCGACAGGACGTGATGGGTCAGGAAAATTGCACGTACAGGGGTAGTAGGGGGGGGTGTGTGGTATAGGGAGACAGGGGTAGGGACAGGGGTTTGCAGGGGTGAGGGTGTGGGCGGGAGCAGCATAGCGGTTTTGGCAGACGGGGGCACGGTATGGGCTGGGTAGGGGGGGTAGGGGGAAGGGGAAGGGGGTGGGGAAGGGGTAGTGAGGGGAGATGAGGGGTCAGAGGAAGAGGTAAATAGCTGCCCAATGTGCCTGAGGGATTTCTGTTACTTTCCTCCTCCTCCTCCTCCTCCTCCTCCTCCTCCTCCTCCTCCTCCTCCTCCTCCTCCTCCTCCTCCACTTTGCTATTCTTTTGTCTCTATCAAGTAGGTATCATAATAGTCTCGTTAGGTATAGTAGGACTGTTGTCTGTTCTTCCTTTGTACTCCTTTGTACTCTCCTACTCCTCCTCCTCCTCCTCCTCCTTCTCCTGCGGCAGAAATCATTCGCTTCCATCATCGTCTTCATCACCATCATTAGAGAGAGAGAGAGAGAGAGAGAGAGAGAGAGAGAGAGAGAGAGAGAGAGAGAGAGAGAGAGAGAGGTGCCTGTTTCGTGGTCGTTTATTTAAAAAAGGAAAGGTAAAGGATGTGCACCATGCATTTACCTGTCTACCTGTGTGTGTGTGTGTGTGTGTGTGTGTGTGTGTGTGTGTGTGTGTGTGTGTGTGTGTGTGTAGTACATCTAACAGTTATTTTTCTTCTCCTCTATTTTATCTCTACTATTAACACAATTTTCCTTTTTATTTTCTATTTTTTTTATTTATATCTATCCATTCCATCTATCTATCTATCCATTGATCAACCTATCTATTTATTTACTTACCTATCTATTACTGTATTATCTATTTATCCATACATTTATTAATCTATCGATCTATCCATCTATCCATTCTTAATTTATCTATCCACCTATCCATCCACTTGTCTATCCATCTATCCACGCAGCATCCACCTGTTCATCCATCCTCGGCAGGTGAGTCAACGTGGGTGGAGTCGCCGTCCAGCTTAACACAATGGTTCCTGTTTTGTGGCTGTTTTCCTGTGTGTGTGTGTGTGTGTGTGTGTGTGTGTGTGTGTGTGTGTGTGTGTGTGTGTGTGTGTGTGTAGTGTGTAGTGTTTTACTGTATACGACTTTTATCGTTTTCATTATTATTATTATTGGTATTATTATTATTATTATTATTATTATTATTATTATTATTATTATTATTATTATTATTATTATTTTAGTATCAGTATAAGGACTAATAGCAATAACATAAATAGTAGTAGTAGTAGTAGTAGTAGTAGTAGTAGTAGTAGTAGTAGTAGTAGTAGTAGTAGTAGGTGGAGGTATAGTATAGGAGTAGGTAGATGAGGTCATGTAGTAGCAAGAAATAAACAATAGAACAGAGAATACAATACTAACTTATAATATAAACACAGGTGGAGACAGGAGGTGGACACAGGTGGAGGCTTATAAATGACTTACCTTTGGGGGGTGGATGAACCAGTGGAGGAGGAGGAGGTGGAGGGTATAGTGTGTTGTAGGAGCATCAGCTGGCCTGCCTGGTGGACTTTAATTGTAGCTTGTGGAGCGATAAAGCGGAATATCACGCGAAGGTAGAATTAGTGGAGCCAGGTGGTCAAGAAGAGGGAGGGAGCTGTGTTGTGATGTACTGGGAGGAGGAAGAGAAGAGGAGAGGAGGTGGTGAGGTGAGGTGAGGTGAGGTGAAGTGAGGTGAGGTGAGGTGAGGTGAGGTGAGGTGAGGTGAGGTGAAGTGAGGTGAGGTGAGGTGAGGTGAGGTGAGGAGAGGAGAGGAGAGGAGAGGAGAGGAGAGGAGAGGAGAGGAAAGGAGAGGAAAGGAGAGGATGGAGGAGGAAAATAGAGTAGAAAGAAAAGAAAAACTAGACAAATAGAATAGGAGGAATAGGAGATAAAGAGAAAAGAGAAAAAAATAATAATCAAGAATCAAAAGTAGACAATAGATAAAGAAGATAAAGGAAGGAATAACAATGAACCATAAGACAACGAAGAATAAAGGAGAGGAGAAAAGTTAATGCGTGATAAAGTTATATTGCAATAAACAACACGAAACAAGAAAGTGCAAACAATTATATTAGTAAATTTAAACAGTATTCGTGTTGTACGATAATTATCACAAAGGTACGATGTGGATATAATAATAGTGAAGCCGAGTGTATCATGATTACGAGAGAGAGAGAGAGAGAGAGAGAGAGAGAGAGAGAGAGAGAGAGAGAGAGAGAGAGAGAGAGAGAGAGAGAGAGAGAGAGAGAGAGAGAGAGAGAGAGAGAGAGAGAATTGACAAGTGAAGTGAGAGAAATGTTAAAAGTTTTCCCCACAATATTGGTAAAAGTTTAGTTACGAAAAAAATATTGAAAATCTGTACCACAAAAAAAAGCGAAAGAGAAAGAAAAATAGAAAGAAAAAGCAGAATAAATATAAATGAAATACAAAACTCACACTCCACACTATACAAAAAGAAAAATATGATATACAAGTAATCGAATTCTGCTCCAAGAAATGGTTTGATAAATAGACTGACGGAAAAGTTGACAATAGTTGAAGAGAGAAAAAAAGTGAATAAAGAGTTGTCTTAACTGTACCTTTCTTTTAAGTAGTTATTAAGTCAACCAGAAATGACTTGTATATTATTCCTTTCCATCCCTAACTGTTATATTTTTTTCCTTACTTTTTCCTTCTCGTCCTTATAATCATCATCTTTTAACATCTTACTTTTTCCTGTCTTTATAAGCATCATCTTTTACCATCTACTTTTTCTTCTTGTCTTTATACATCACTTTAACAAAACACTGACATAAAGTATAATACGTATATCCTCCCTACAATGCATAACTAATAACTCTATGTTCTTATATTACTCTTAAGAACATCACTATATCAAGGTTGTGTTCAATTTTTTTTTCTTCCTTCCAATCATTTTATCTTTTATTAATAGCTTGACCCGAATTTAATGAGCTACCGTTCCCGCTACTACTAACTCCTTTTAATGTTCTTTTTTTGGTGTATTTGTGTGTGATGTGGAGTCATTATAATCAGGTTTTTCTTCTTCCTTTCTTTCCTCGTTAAGTTAATGAAAACAAAAAACCTAATACTGGTTGCTAGCGTGTCATTTTATTTTGTTTTTTGATACAAGATTAGTTTTCATATCACGTTCATTAAAGATTATGTGTTTGTTCATTCTTAAGCAAAACTATTTCACTTCTTGCCCGTCCTTCTCCTCTCTTCCTTTTTCTCCTCCTCCTCTTCCTCCTCTTCCTCTTCCTCCTCCTCTTCCTCTTCCTCCTCCTACCCTGAGACGGATAATAATACGATCCTGGTCTTGCCTTCAGTAGAGGATTGAGTGTGTGTGTGTGTGTGTGTGTGTGTGTGTGTGTGTGTGTGTGTGTTGTCGTTTCCCCTAACAGTATTGAATTTCCTGGAAGGCAGAGTTAAGCTGTGACGGAAGGAGCAATAATTCCTTGCAAGCCAGTGATGGGTGACCGATGTGGGTTGCCTTCTGCCTCACCTCACCTCACATCAAATCACTTCAAATCACCTCAAATCACCTCACCGCATATTGTCTTAATTCACCTTTCCATTTCCTCATGTTATTTCTTACTTAACCCTCCTTGCTTTTTTATAATTTTATATTTTTTATATATTTATTCCTCCTCACTTCTCTTTACCTTCACCCTTTCCTTTCTTTAGCTGTCCTTATCTTCTCTTCTCTTCACTCACATTATATAACTTCACCTCACTTTTTCTCACCCTCATGTCACCCTCACTTCACCTTTCCTTATTTCTTATTATTATCGGTGCTCAAGATAATGCTTACCTACTATTACCTACAAAAAATTTTTAGTCAAACATCATAACACTACTATTACCTCTTTGTAATTTAATGTAACTACAGAGGTGAACGAGGTTGTTAAGTACCATGAGCAGAACATATTCGAGACGCTAAACTAGGCTTCATTAAGTGAGTCGAGACGAAACTGACCCGAAACAGTGAACTTGAATCCATTGTCCTGAACCAATGCCAAACGTCATTGCTTTTATTTCATTATTATAGTTTATTTACATGTGTTCTGCTTATACCTTATGCTAAATGTTAATATTAGTATGAATCTATGATAGTACATATGATATAATCATGCGTTTGAGTGACTTTAGTGTAACTGTGTGATAGTTTGGGTGGAATGAGGCTGGGAATGACTGGCAGCAAGTTGGCCTCTCTTACACGAGCGGCTTTTGCCGTCCGGCGTTTGCTGCTGCGGCGTAGCTTTCAATTGACTCCTATGGGAGAATTCACACTGGACCGGAACGGCAGTTTTGCCGTCGCGGCAGCCGCACCCTGCCGTCCAGCCATCAAGACCGTAAAGGCAGATGCCGTCGAACGGTTTGGGTGCTAATGTGTTGCTATGGGCGCCTTCACACTATCCGGTGTTTGCTGCGTGCGGCGGGTCATCGTGTGGCCAGATGTCTGTCAACATTAGGAGGAAGAGCACACCACCACCTCATCTGCATCACTGGAAAAGCTGGTATGCACTATATTCTCAATCATGTGAAATTTCAATAATGTATATTGAAAATTCAAGTCTATTACTATTCTTTTAATATATATTGATTCTATTCGGTATTATTTTATATCTACACCAGAATGCTCTAGAGAATTCAGGGTTACATTAATACATTACCTGGTGAATTCTGAGAAGGTTTTCTTGATTACATTTCCGTTGCAAATTCCTAGTTTGTGAAATATTCAATGTTTTCTATGAGACCTTCTCTTCGATAAGAAGGTAAAGTTTAGTTTGGTTTGAACAAGAATGTTATTTGTCAATGTAGGTTATTTTATGTTAATTTAGAAGCTATCAATTGTTTTCTATGACTAAGAGTCGGTGGTTGGACGAGGTGCAGACGCCATTTTTTTCGTAACCACAAGCCATTATGGTGAAGATGTACAAATTTACCTTATATTCTAATAGCGCTATATAATGACGATATATTAATTGTATCCTCGTTTAACATATATTAGTTATATTGTATTACCGTTATTAAGGACGATATATTAATTATAGCCTATTATTATTTATATATATATTATAACCTATTACCAGTATTTTCAATATATAAAGATATCTTGATTATAACATTATTATTGTTGAGAGAGCCTGCGGCAGAAGCCGTAAGTGCCTGAACCGAGGCATGGTATCTGCCGCACGCCGCGGCGGCAAACGCCGCTCGTGTGAAAGAGGCCTTAGGGCTTAGTGTGTGGACGGACACCTTGCTTGCTTGTTTCGTTATAGTATTTAAACACAACTAACTACTTTCCTTAACTAATCCCATACGTTACCATAGAGTCCAGTTAACTGTATAGATTGTTATGTTTAAAGTTTCATATCCATTTATATATTTTTAATGACTTCACTATATATAAAACCAACATGTATAACCATCTTTCCATTCACTCCACCATTTCTTGATCGCTTTTCCCTCCCCTGCACCGCCGTCCCACACACACAACTAACTAAAAGGGAATATTTACACCGACACTCTCCAGCTTTTAATTTGATCGTGACCTTTGTGGTAATTCGATGCTACGCAGGCAATATACAACCTCAGGATGCAATACGGTACACGGGAAAGTTCACGGGGAAATAATACACCTGTGGGTAGGTAGCCAGGTGTGTGGGCGTGTGGGTGAGAGGGGGTGTAGTGAGGGGTGTGGGTGGTCATACATGGGCGGGTGGGTGTAAGTAACAGGTGTGTGGGTGGAGGGTGTATTTTCATCATTGTGGGTGTGAGGGGAGAGTGCCTAAACACCTTTATTATAGGGTGGTCAGGGTAGTGTGTAGGGTGAACGGTGTGTGGGTGTGTGTATAGTGTAGTGTTAGGAAGTAAAGTAAATTATGGTTGTATAGGGGAGTGCACTGGTTTTAAGTATTGTAGTGTAAGTGGATATTATTTACGATAGAATAAATCACTTGTTGGGTCTAAAGTACCATTATGAGCGTGCTTTGAGCTACGTAAGGTTGAGTTGAGGTATCGAACATCAACTCGAAACACTTCCTTCGCGTTTAGTCCGCCTCTGTCTGCTCCTGACTAGACTGGCACCACATTGTGTATCTACCTCCCGAGCACACTGCCTCACACCAGCGTCCCGTGCCTGTTTCTCCTCCTACAGTGTTATAGTGAAAGTGGTAGTGACATTATGGTGTTCTGTTGTTAATGGTGTTGCAAGCCTACCGCTCCTACAGGTAAAACAGGTGATACCGGTAATTATTTTTTTAGGGAGTATATATAGGACAGGTGAATTGTGATACATTAATAAACACAGACAGACAGTCAGTCCAAGCCAACAAGACGACTTCACCTCATGATATAAAGTCAATAATGAAATACACGTAATGAAAATGAGTAAGTCAACTTAATCAATATAATAACAAAATTAGACTGACCGTAACGATATAATGATGAACGAATGTGCGGATCTATATTCACGTGTCACAAGTTATCGTAGTTACTGGTTGAACTGCGTCTGAAATCGGTGAACGGTATTGATCAGAAGTGTGAGGAATGTGAGGTAGCTATACTAGGAACTGTGAGGGAGGAAGGGAAGGAGGGAGGGAGGGAGGGAGGGAGGGAATTAGACGGAGTAAGGTAAGGAAGGAAGGAAGGAGGGACTGAGGCACGTGACCTATCTTGAGAGGTTTCAGAGGTGCCATTCAGTGTGGGTGTGGGTGTGGGTGTGTGTGGGTGTGTGGTGGGGGGGGGGAAGGGGTGACTATCATGTGTTCCTCCCTCACTCCCTCTCCTCCCCCCTGCCTAGCGAAACAAAAACAGTCTTGGAGTAGATGATGCGTCGCGTGCATGAGGTCGGTAGCATCCCCGCCATTCCTTTGATGTGCGGCGTGGCGGGAGAAAAGCTGCAATTTAGCTGTCCAGTAAATAACTTAATCATACCCATGAGTTAGAGTTTTTAGAAGCTCTGGGATGCGCTCGTCGATGTTTGAAATATTAATATAAAAAAAAAATCTGTGTATTTATTTTGGAGCGATTTATAGTAGATATTTATTTTCTATTGATTATCGGATACAATTTATTTCTTTTATTGTATTATGTAATGCAGTTCATGGTTTCTGTTTTATTAGTGTTTATCATAAAATATTCGTTTTCTACAGAGGGAATGTGAGTGAAAATGTGTACCAGCGAATGGGAAGGGTTACTGGAGCGTCGGCTGGCGATGCTCCCCGGCTCCCGAGACCCTGGCGGCGGCCCCATCTTAGTGATCCCGCTGCCCCAGGACCCTACCCAGCATGACTCTGGGGGCATCTCAGCCACCATCAAGTATCTCAAAACGATCCCTAGGTAAGGACAGACATCGTATAGAAATATAGATCTTAGGTTTTATATATTTTTACTCCTATATGTAAAACAGTTGAGGTTTCTTATATCACGTATGTATTTTTCAGTTTGAGTGCGAGGGATCGTGGGTGGGTGGTGGTGGTGGATGCCCGTGTGTGTCACTACCGCCTCGTCAAACCCACCGTCAGCACTGTACGGGCGGCGCTGGGGCACCTGCGTCACCTGTTCGTAGTGCGTCCTGAAGGGTTCTGGGACAAGCAGCGCGTGGACTGTCGCAAGAGTGAGGTGGACAGCCAGGTAAGGAGGTGTTGATTGGGGTGTTCTTCTTTCGTTCTTTATTTTTCTTATCTTTCTCATTCCTTGACATTAATTTCCTTGTAAGATATATAAGAAAACTCGTTCATTCATAAGCTAAACCATGCTTCCCTTGTCCCCTTCTCCTTTCCCTCCCTCTTTTCCTCCCTTCTCTCTCTGTTTTCCTCCCTCCCTCTTCCCTCATCCCACTCCACTCTCCCCCTCAGCCCATCTACGTGACGGTGAGCAAGTTAACACGTCACATGGAGTCGTCCCAGCTACCCATGGAGCTTGGAGGCACCCTAGAGTACGAGCACATGGGATGGCTCAAGACTCGCAAGGTGTGTGTGTGTGTGTGTGTGTGTGTGTGTGTGTGTGTGTAGATTGTTGTTGTTAAAGAGGTTACTAATATATATCCTCTTTCTCATCTTCCTCCTCCTCCTTCAGGCGTATGAGGAGTTTGTGGATGAGTGTGAGAGGGCGCGGCGAGACCTTGAGACGCTGCAGGTGGAGTTGAGACGCGAGGAACCTTGCAGCCGCGCCTCCACCCTACACGACCTCCTCTCTGTCAACACCAACACCTACACCACCATCACCGCCCGGCCCTCCATCATCTTCAACATGGGTATTGTGATGATGCTCGCCCTGCCTCACTGACACCTCCAGATCCTTTGTGTTTTGGTACTTTGTTTTACCGATGCATTATGATAACTTTGCTAATCGCTGTTCGTGTTTCCATCGGTAAAATAAAATTAATAGTAATATGTAAAAAGTAATTCAGGCTTGAGACTTAGATTATCTGGTTTGGTCAGTAGTTTGGGAAGGTTTTTTTTATTTCCTATTTATAACGCATGAAATTCTATATATCATTGTTATCTTAGAATCTGAGGTTACATGGAAAAAAAAGTTGAGCGAGTGAGTGAGCGAGCGAGTTTTTCCTTATCTTCTCATTTTCTATCGCTGCTGCAGGTCAGGAGGTGCTGAAGGTGCTGGAGATGGACGAGGAGTCTGGCTTCAGGGTGTGCGAGGGTCAGGGTGACGCAGCGGAGGCAGCTTCCAGGGTGCGTGCGATGCTCCACGCCCTGCACCTCCTCACCACTGCTGTTGAGGCCTGCTGGAGGAGGCTCAACACTGCCCTGGACACCTACATGCAGGTTAGTAGGCTGACTCTCTCCTTCACCTTTTTTCTCTCTTAGATAATTGGATAAAGTATGAAATAGTGACTTTAGGTTAATATTATAGATGGTACAGCTTGACGTCAGGTAAAAGTTGGATGGTCCGGGAGGAAATAGCTATGTTACATTTGCCTCGGTCCCTGGAGTCCTTTCTTTACCCATAACATCGCGTTCATTACACTGGCCACACTCGGCAGTCCATTAGGTGATGTTAGGTCTCACCATTCCCTTGTAGTATTGTGAGGCAGGAAGTGCATCTCTACAGGTATAAGTATCAAAGGTGTGTGTGGTTGGGATTGAGACGCTAACGGTGGTGTGCTTGCAGGTGCGGGAGCTGGAGACGGAGATGAATGATATCGGCAAGTGGCTGGTGTCGGCGGGGCAGACCTTGTTGGCAGAGACGAGCATCGGGACCACGACAGACCAGGCGGAGGCACTGCTGCGGGAACATGAAGCCATCGAGCTGAAGTGCCGGGTAAAGATGTGTTTGTGGCCCATACCCTGCCCTGATCCCTGCACCAATAGCAGGGCGGCAGGGCAGAGGTTAATGTGTATTCAAGAAAATATAGAAGAGAGTTACTATTATAGTTTTTTTTTCTAAAGAAGTGATATTAAAGGAGCAAGCTAACGTAACTTAGATATTTCATACTTTCCGTCATGATGATTATATACAAGCCTTTCCTGCTTCCCTGAATTACACTTGCATCAAATAGTGTAATGGAGCGTGAAAGGTATTATTAATTTACCATAATTACCTTCGTTAGGACCCACATGTTTGTATTGTTTGTTTTTTCCTTTGTATTCCTATATGTTCATTTGTATTGCATTAGTTAACGCCCTTCCCTTCCTCAGGAGACTTACGGGCGATGGGCGGGGCTGCGGTACAGGGTGGAGGACGCCCTTGACCGTGGTGATGGGGATCTGCGAGCCTTGGCAGACCACCGCACCACCACCACCGACCTGCGCTCACTCAAGGACTACACAGACACCCTCGTCAGGTGACTCCTGCCTCACTCACACTCACACTTTATTCAATTCGACATGCAGATTCGTGTTCAGCAATTTCATGAGATTTTATTGTATTTTTTTTTTAAATAATTGTTTTTAATAACTCAAAAAGCATGATGCTTATGTAAGGAACTAATTATACAAATGTAAAGAAAGAGCAGGAGAAGCTCGTTATAGTGAAATAGAACCTGAATGTTGGCAACCGAAAAAATGACATTTGTGTTTCTCAAAACTTAATTCTTCTCCTTAAGTTTGGGAGTAATTGGAACAGTGGTGACAGCATCAGATGGATGGACTTAGGTTGGGTCATCACGATATATTTTTGACGCAGGAAACTAACATGGCCCAGTAAAAAGCAAAATAACGGTTATTTCCATTAGTTTTATTTGGCAATCAAGGGTGAAGTAGGTTTTAGAAAAATAGTAATCAGAAAACCGAGTTGAAATTCGTGTTCAGCATACCCAAGAATCCCTATGTACCAATTTTCATTAGATTTGGAAGTGTCAAAATTTTCACAGAGTTTTGCAAATGAATTAAAAAAGTATTAGGCTTACGTAAAAAACTTCTAGAATAGTAAATAAAGAGTAAGAGAAGCTTGTTCTTGTGGATTGAAGTATAAGTAATTGAGAAAAGAAAGTTTTTGTTGTATATATTTTATGCGTCATTTTATTCGTCATTTTTTCTCAAGATGATTGGAAAGGTGAAGACACCGCCAGGCACAACTTGTGAACTTTAATGAATTTGTGTGTACAAATCTTTGCTGTAGAAGTAATAGTTGTGTAGGAAAATGGGAACAAACCCGTTGGACCCAAATCTTTGTCAAAATTTTTGGGCCACAAATTTGGAAATCCATTTTCGTCATGGATACATGAAATTGGTATAAAAGTTGTAGATATTTCAATTTTGCAATCAGATTTGTTGGAATTTTCCTGTGTGAGGAACAATTTGTGAGACTTGAAAAAACATTGCAGAAATCTTTACTTTTTTCAAATTTTTGTAAATTAAAGGTTAAGGACAGGCTCATCCACATGTTTAGTAACTCTATAATGCTGGTGGGTATGTGTTGGACATGAAAAAAGGTCTGCAAACCTCAATATGGGAGGCTGTTCTTTATGGTGTTTTGATGTAAGGGGAGACATTTGCACTGTAGGGGCATAGGTTTGTGTCCAATTTCAGTTCACTATCAGCTCACATTCCCTTTTCCTTCCTTTCCTACAGCCTCTTAATTCCTTCTCTCTCCTGCAGGACGTTTGCATCACGCCTGGACCGCCGCCGCACCCTCATCCTGGCCTCCGTCAGGTTCCACCGCATCGCCTACCAGATGGAGGAGCGGTGCTACATCCTGCTGCAGCCCCACCGCTGGCTGCCACACACTGATGATGTGGACCCACTCAAGAAGACCTTCAGGGAACTCACGGCCAGGAAGGAAGCCATTGGTGAGTGTAGGTTAAGGATGGACTTTAAGTATCCTGTAGGAGGAATTTGTGAAGGAACCTCTAATATCTTAATTTCCTGGGATAGGGAGTAGATTTCTCAGTGCTACAATCACTGTCTTTCTTAATTTTTAATCCGCTTTTCTTCATTCATAGTTAAATTAATTTCATCTCTCCTTTATTTATCCATTATTACATCTCACTCCTGCCTGCTGTTCTTTCTATAATGTCACCCTCCTTTCAGACTACCTTGCTTCTGAGGGCACACGAGCCGGGGAGAAGCTGCTGGACCTCCTGACCGTCGGGGTGAAGGACCTCTCGGGGCGGGACATCACGCCAGACTACACGGCAGAACTCAACCACGTGCACGCCCTTCTGACGGCACAGCAGGAACACTACTGCAGAGCGGCACGCCAGGCTGACCTACACAAACTGCGCCTTCAGCAAAATATCCAGCTGCTCACCTGTCAGAGGGATGTGAGGCAGGTGAGTGAAGGTGAAGGCGAAGGTGACGTAGATGGTGACTCTTGTATTATAGTTATCTCCAAATCTTTGTAATGCCTGGTCACTCTTATCTCCTGCAGGCTCACCGGTGGCTGAAGGCCCTGCTGGAGGCCCTTATCAAGGCTCACTCCCATGTGGGTAGGTCCTCAGAGGAGATACGGAGACTCAAGTCCGAGCACCAGCATTTCCAGGTGTGTGTGTGTGTGTGTAAATTCTCTATTGCTTTGTCTCTCCATCACCATCACTCACTATCACCAGCACCATCATCCACTCACCCTCGCCACCTCCTTCAGGACACTGCTGCGGGCACCTTTGAGTACGGCTATGAGTCCGCCCGTGCTGCCCTGCTGGTGGAGAAGTCAGCGGGCGGCTCTGTGCTGTGTGAGAGTCGTAACCTTGTGAACGACCTGGAGAAGGTGTGGAAGATGTTCGTTCAGGGGTCACAGGAGCAGCTCACGAGGCTCAGGGTGGCGGGGGTCTTCTTCAGGACTATGGAACAGGTGGGTAGTGAATGGGTAGGCTTATGGATATAGGGTCTCTCTGTGGTATGAATTAATAGTAATGAAATTTTAATAGTTCAATTTTATTCTTCATAATTCTTGATTTCCTCCACCTCCTCACATACCCATGCACATATACACATACACTCCTCTCAATACACTCCTCTCACTTAGCCTCTTGACCACCAGAAGATAAGAAAAGTGCACCCTGCCCAGTACAGCGTGTCAGGTCAGTCCTGCAGATGGGGCCGAGAGCAGATGTCGTATCCACTTAATTCTTCTTTACTGATTACGTTGTCAGAAAGTGGAATATGCTTCTGTGATGCAGTGAACCACAATGAATTCCTTTAAACCCACGACTACCATCTCCCAACAAGGTGTCCAACAGAGGATATGTGACCGGGTGTAATGCTGACCGTTTTACTATGTTGCGTTGCCCATTGTTTACTTGTGATCATGTTTGCATTTGAAACTATTTACTCTAGGTTAAGGACAGATTACTTATGTGGTTCGATTTTGTATGCAATTCATCTTCCACCACCTCCTCCTCACACCTTGGCTTCCACACAGCATCTGGAGCGCCTGAACCGTCTGTGCTCGGGCGTGGTGGAGCGGATAGGAGGGCGTGGCTGCTTGGTAGGTGATGGGGACACACGCTCACTCCTCTCCTGCCGGGACCGTCTGCTGCGGGAGATTGGCAGGAACGTACGTCTCGGGAAGCTACTGAAGGAGAGGCTAGCTGACCCCCTCGTGCCAAGCTTCAGGTGAGACACACACACACACACACACACACACACACACACACACACACACACACACACACACACACACACACACACACACACACACACACACATACCTTGAATTTGTCATTTGTTTATTATTTTTTAGCCTGATTATTATTATTATTCTTATGTCGTAGAAGGAGAAGGAGAGGAAGAAGAAAGAGAAGGAGAGGAAGAAGGAGAAGTAGAGGAAGAAGAAGAGAAGGAGAGGAAGAGAGGAGAGGAAGAAAGAGAAGGAGAGGAAGAAAGAGAAGGAGAGGAAGAAAGAGAAGGAGAGGAAGAAAGA